>VZTO01021992.1:626-29410 GCA_013400615.1 Syrrhaptes paradoxus | reverse complement strand
GTGGTCAGTAGGTCAAGAGAGGTTCTCCTCCCCCTCTACTCTGCCCTGGTGAGACCGCATCTGGAATATTGTGTCCAGTTCTGGGCCCCTCAGTTCAAGAAGGACAGGGAACTGCTGGAGAGAGTCCAGCGCAGAGCCACAAAGATGATTAAGGGAATGGACCATTTCCTTTATGAGGAGAGGCTGAGGGAGCTGTGTCTTTTTAGCCTGGAAAAGAGGAGACTGAGGGGTGACCTAATCAATGTTTATAAATATGTGAAGGGTGAGTGTCTATTGACACTATTGAAAATATATGTACGTACAATATTGAAAGCAAGTGGAAATCTGTCTTTTTTTTTAACGTTAATTTATCCTGATTTTATGTCAGTTCCAAGTGTTTTGGATTTAGAAATTAATTTGAGGAATGTCATTTTGCTGTTGGTACTTTTTTTTTTTTTAACAGTACTTTTGGTAGTGTGTTCCTCCATCTCCTTTCAGGATTCAGAAGTTTCTACGTACATTTACAATGACTTGTGTCTCCCATCTAATAAAATGTTGGTTGCCTATTGATGACTGTACTATATTGCTCAGTATCAGCCATTCATCTGAATTTAGAAAAATACCAAAATCTGTTACCTGGCGAGGAGTTGCAGACTCTTTCTCATTCTGATGCTTTTCTGAAGGGTCTTCACTGCCACAGGAAACATTATGTTTATTTTGTTTTTCAGATGACTACTTTGGGCAACCTGACACCCTCAAGCACTGTGTTTTTCTGTTGTGATATGCAAGAGCGATTCCGGCCTGCCATCAAGTACTTTGGTGATATAATCAGTGTGGGCCAACGACTGGTATGGTTTTTGCTTTTCTTTCTTGTAGTGAGTTTTTACTACACATATAAATTATTATTTTATACACAACAAGTTTACTGGTTATTCAGTTTCTGGTTATAACAATGTCTTTGCTATTATCGTTCTTTAATAATTTATTTTCTTGTATGCTTTCCTTCCTGCCCTCTTGCAGCTCCAAGGTGCACGGCTCTTAGGAATTCCAGTTATTGTAACTGAACAGTATCCCAAAGGTCTTGGCAGCACTGTGCAAGAAATTGATTTAACAGGAGCTAAACTTGTGCTTCCCAAAACAAAATTTTCAATGGTGTTGCCAGAAGTTGAAGCAGCATTAGCAGAGATCCCTGGAGTCCGCAGTGTTGTCCTGTTTGGAGTAGAAGTATGTGCCTTGCCATTTTTACTGTTTTATGGTAATGTCTGTTGGCCCGCAATAGTATTAAGCATTGCTTTCTGTAATTAAAAAAAAAAAAAAGTCAACTTATCTTGCTTAGAGCTCAGCTGCCCTCTAAAGATTAAATTATTATTGTCTTTGATGTTATCTCGTAATAAAATTTGAAATGAAACTACAGGCTTTTGTCTCAAGCTTGGTTGGCATTTAAAACCCACATTGATTTCCCCAGTCATGTCAGGGGTAAAAAAAAAATAAAAATGTTTGAGCCCTAATTAATTATATACTCTAGTTTGGCATTGTGCTACTCATGATTAACAATAATGGTTCATTGGTGGGGTTTTTGCCTTTGATTTCTCCCTGTAGACTCATGTCTGCATCCAGCAAACAGCATTGGAATTAATTGGGAGGGGTCTGGAAGTTCATATTGTAGCTGATGCCACCTCATCAAGAAGTATGATGGACAGAATGTTTGCTCTTGAGGTAAGTTTCTTAGTCACAGCTTTCTCCACCTTGGGTCTGTATGTTAATTGCACTGGTTATTTTAGGGTAACAAGGAATTTCTAAGGACAGTAAGCAGTGGACAAATGTAGACTTGAGAGGAGGTGGATGTTCTGATTCTCAGAATAGCTTCCAGGGTAGAGAAAGATTCCTGCCTTATTTTTTCTTCACTAAATTATGATTTAATATGTGGAACCCAGTTTGGGACACTTGTATTTTCAAAGTGATTGTTTTGTGCAATTTAGGTTACTCTGTATAAACATTAACATTTCAGGATATTTTCTTATGGAGTGTTATCTGTACAGCACGGTAAAGGTGCTACAGAGCTTTTGGTTTTGTTATTCCAAACAGTATTTGTTCTGCTGCTGAAATTCCTTTAAATGCAGTGGAATATAGTAAGTGATCCTGTTCAAAGCTCTTTCTTGCATGTCTGTCCCTCCCTCTGCTCTTTCTCATCAGTGCAAATTAAAGCTTAATCTCAAGACCCTGTGATTATAGTGAAGAACTCCCCCCCTCCCACCGTCTATTCTAGGAGCTTAGTCTAACTAAATGTTGAGATAGTAGAGATAAATGTAACAAGAAGATTTAAAAGCTTGTACAATTATGTGGTAGCAGATTCATGCAAACAATTTTTTTATACTACTCTAACTTGCCTACAGGCATTACTGTTAGGATCGAAAACTGATATACACATTAAATATTGCAATTTTTGCCTCAAGCACTGACAGTTATTTGGAAATTGAAACTAATAACAACTGCAGCATATTATACTTTTTTCATTGATTTGGAGAAGACTTTTAATTTCTTCTTTCTCATGAATAAGAGAATTAAGGGCTAAAGGGAAATCACCAGCATATAGCATTTGATGAAACCCATGACTTTGATTAAGTGCAGGCTTAATGTGGCGGCCTGTCACGTAAAGCATAGTGATGCACACAGAGTGTAGGAATGACTGAAATCATGGACTTCCCAAGTCAATGTGATTCAGCAGCAGATAAAACAAATATAGAAAAACTGAAATCTGTTTGTCTTATTGTGTGTGTCTTTCTACATTTCATTATCACTTACACTTGTGTCTGCAAGCATAGAAGTTGGTTCAGTGTAATAGAGGTTGAAGTAGTGAGCAGCTAGCTTTGCTTTTCTTTCTAGTCAAAAACATATCAATCATCTTGAAAGCATAGTTGGTTGCAAAAGCTGTAATCCAGGCAAACTGGTCAGTTTTAGGTAACTTTGCAATGTTTTCTCACCAAGCACAAAGAAAATGTTTTGCTGTGGTCCCTTAAGTGGTCATCATTAAACTATGATTCAGGGAACACTTGCTGGCTTGTTGTGGTGGGCCAGCCAGTTCTATGGCAGTAACACCTCTGTGGCTGCGCACACCAGCCTTGTCTCCTCTTTGTGATGTAGAGCTTCTCTTAGAAATGCTACTGAGGGAGGTGGGCTAGAGTGGGCAGGAGGTGGGCGTACTTGGGAGCAGGAGACCACGAGAAAGTGACGTGTGTGCTGGGCATGCCGGTAATCCCAATGTACCGTGGCGATATGTTTCTTAGGGAAGTTGTTAAAATACTAAAGCATTGTGTAATCCTGCCTAGTCTTACTGTACAGCTGGCAGTTCGTAGTCACGCTCTTTTAGCTGGTGGCTCTGACATTGTCTCTTATGCAAACTTGCTCTGTTCCTGGTGAGCTGAGCTGAAGTTCATTGATCTGGGTTCCCTGGATCCTTTTCCTTACCTTTCTGGGAAGATGAGTGTAACATTTACCTTTTCCCGGTAACACAGCCCTCCTCTGTTCACAATGACTTTTCAAGGATGATAAAGAGTGGCCCTGCAGTCGTAACAACAAGCTTCCTCAGCAGCCTCAGATAAGTCCAATCTGGTCTCACCTGCACTTTTAGTTCTCCACATTTCCCCTCACCTAGCACGTGTTTTGATGGTGCTGGTGATGAACATGCAAATATCTGAACAGGTGTGCTGGGAAGTGCAGTTTGAATTAATTGATAGCCAAAGCTTTCATGTCTGCCTGAATGAGCCTAAAGGGTTATTGTCTCTGCTTCTGCAGGCAAAAACTTGCCATCAAAAAAACCCCAGAAACCAAAAAACATCAACATTTCTATTGGTGAAATAGTTCAACCCAACTGGCCAAGGTTGTGGCTGTTCCAGATCTCTGCCCTATCTGATAAAGATGACCCGTGTCACTGCTCAGTCTCAGATTGAGCTAGTTTAGTCTGTTCCTGCTGGATTTCTTTTCTGTTCTACATCTGTTCTACTTGTTCCTGCAGTGTGGATGCAACAGATGTTTGCTGCTTTCCTTTGTCTGAAGGACTGTGTTCTGAGAAAACTTTTCCTTTCCTTGAAAATCATCCAGTATGCTTAACACATGCATCTCTTCATTCCTACTAATCTCAAAACTATATAAATTATACTTAGTTCTAGAAGTAGAGTATAAGCCAATGCCAGCCTCTTTGACATGTTGTGGCATGTTTTGTTTCTAAGGACAAGACATTCTCTTTTTTTCAATCAACATTTCTCAGAAGGCAAGGTTCTTTAACAGTGAGTTTTTTCTCTAATCCATATTAGAAGCAAATACTTTGTATGATCAAAAACATTGCCATAATATTTCATTTTTACTTCCCTATTTTTCTCTTTTGTATGTGTATATGGTTTAAACAAATGTGTCATTGTACAGAGTAGGGGAGCTATATGCTCTGTTTCAACTTAAGTGTATTGCAAGGTTTGTTGCCATTATTGCAGGCGGGAAGTGTTGACTTGAGCAAATCTAACCTGGTTGGTCCAGCATTGTATAGACTGTAGTTACATATACTTTACTGGTCCCCTAAAATTAATAACGTTCACCCATCAATTGCTTTATAATTGAAAAAAATAAATATCAGTGATCTATGTCTGCCCTAGAAAGTTTGGAGTTTCTCTTTAGTAATTACAATTGAAGCCTGTCTGAAGGCGTAAGTATTTCTATTTTCTGCCTCTTGCCCTCCTTTGGCTCATTCAGGACCCCATTAGATTTGGTGGAGCTGAGAAGTGGACGGTGGAGGGAAAGCTGGATCCATGAAGAGGTTTACTGTCAAAGCATCTGTACAATTGCTGGGAAGCTGATGGGAGGGTAGGGGGCAGTCAGCCTTTACTTAAAACTTTGCTATATAGGCAACAACCATGGTCTTAGCAGTTCAGAAACTTTGCAATAAGTCTTGTGGCTTGGGATACACAAAGCACTGCTCTGTTTGGTTGCACACTTTCAAGATCTGGCAGACCTCTTTCAGTTTTGCTTTCTGTGCAGTGAGGCTTTTTATTCTGTAGCCTGTGAGAATTAACTCGGGGGTTACTGAGGCTGTAATGAGATGTCAGCTAAAAGGAGCTACAGTTGTGCTCGTGTGATTTAAATGGTCTATAAAAGAGTTTCTTGTTCCATCTCCTGAGACTATTGCTTCTAGCATGCTGCATAGTCCAAAGGCTAAAATACTAGTACATAACAAGCTCTGAAAGAGAAATAGTTACAATTAAGTTTCTTACTTAATGTCTTTAGCTTGGACCTCACTATTTTCCCCAGGCCTTTCAAATCTGTGAGAGAAAGAAGTATCCTCAGGACCATGCAAGGGGAAAGGGTTGTTAATATAGGAAAGGGTGGGTCTTCTGCATATTAAATCTGACATGGGGAAAGAATCCAGTCCAAGTAGGAAGCCTTATTTGTAATCCAGGGCAGCCCTTTTCCTCAGTAAAGTCTAAAGCCAGTCACTTTTTCCTGGCTTTGTAAATGGCACCACTAAGAAATGCTGGAATGGAATTGGTAATACATTTCTTAATAGGAGATGTTTTTGTAAAAATCATGGATGGTATTTTTTAAATGTATATACTTGTTCATATTTGCAAGTATCTCATGTTATTCTCTCTCTGCTCTTTTCTCTTTCAGCGTCTTGCTCGTACTGGAATTATAGTTACTACTAGCGAAGCTATATTGCTGCAGCTGGTAGCTGATAAAGAACATCCAAAATTCAAAGAAATCCAAAATCTCATTAAGGCAAGTGCCCCTGAGTCAGGGCTCCTTTCCAAAGTTTAACAAGGATGTGGAGGAAGGAGATTTGCTTGGTATCTTTAAGGAGGAAGGAAGAAAAGCTGTAAGCGCACATGAACACCTTCTTTCACTCACTGTTTGACAGAATTGTAAAATTAAATATTGACATACTCATGCTTGCCTTAGCAAAATTGTCTGGTTATAAGTCTGGGTGGCGGTATGTTCTGTTTAGTTACAGCTATCAGAGGCTTTGGGTACTATAGGACTTTTTTGTTGTCAAATTTCCTTATTTATTTAAAAAAACAGGAAAATTAAGAGGTGCCTGCTAGTCTATGCTATACACTGATTGTAACAGATCCAAAAAGTGCATATTTCTGTGACACCTCTTGATTGTTCATTTTGTAAAAGTGGTCTGTGATATTGTTTTACTTTTGTAATAATATAAAATAATTATGTATTGGTAAAATGTGATATGATACACTTTAATGTTTTATGTAAATGAAGTATGATAATAGGGCATAAGTTAAAACTGAGTAAGATATTTGGACTACATCTGTGCTTTTGTTCTCTAGGATAAAGTTTAAGTGCTGGGCTTAGTAGACAAGACACGTAGATAAAGCAGCAGCTGATGTTTGATTGCTCTGGGTAGCTGGAGCCTGCATCATGACTTTCAGTTATTCTGAAATTGACTGCCCAACCCTATACTTCATTTAAGTGTACACAAACAGAAAACTCATTTAATGAGTTCTTTATAAACAAGTGTTGGTAAAGTCCTTCAGAACTAGCAGAAGATTACCAAAACTTTAAATAAATTGACAACACTAAGGATGTCAAAGAACAAAAGCTTTTCAGCTTCAAGTGCTGAGTCTACTACTATATTTAGATTTATGTGGTGGTTCCTTACCTCATTTTAGTTAGATTTAGTAATTCCGTCAGATATACTCGTTCGGGCCGAGTGAGTTCTGAAAGAAACCGCAGATTCTCTAGGTTTTTGAGCTTTTTTTTGTGGGCTGCAGTTGGGTGGAGTTTGAACGGAATCTGGCCTAAAAGCATTCTTCAGAAAAATAGCATCTTTAACTTAATGATACATATATTTGTCTTTTAACACATGATTGTTCATAAAGGCACTTCCTTCATGTTCCAGTGGTTTAAACAATATTGTACAGTTTACAGATGACTGAGACATTTATTTTTTTGAAAGACTACTAGAAGATGTCAGACTGAACACTGATCTTTTTAGTGGAAAACCAATTAAGAGTAGACATTGTTTTAAATTGCTTATTTCTCCCATAAGATGGCTCTAAAAGAATTGTTTCAGAGAGTTATAACCTTTATATGTTCAAAACAAATAAAATGTTAACATGTGCTGTCTCTCTTATGCTTGTGATATTTAATGAAGAACAAATCCTCAAAGCTGTGTTTGCCATGTTTTGTGCAGCTGTGGAATTTCTATAGATGCCATGGGAATTTTGTGTAAAGATCAAGAGTCGATAATGTCTAATAATTCTTGTCTTCTCTGTCTAGTTACACTGTTTATTTAGTGCTCCAAAATATGAGGAATGAATTTTATGCTTCAAGCTGGAAGCAGGGAGGCAAGTCGAGTTGAAGAACCATTGTCCTATATCACTGATCTACTTTTTACCTTGCAGTGTAAAGTCTACTTAAATAAATCAACAGCTGTGCACACAAATACTATGAATTTCTTATGAAATAATGGTTTTATTGCTTTCCTACCTTTATGTGTTGATGGCACATAAAGTTAGTAATTGAAGGAGAAATTACAATAATTTTTTAAAAAGTTCATTTTTGGAACAATATCAATTTCCTCAATAACAAATACATGGTTTTGTTTTGTTTTTCAGAGATAATTATATTTGTTACTAAAAGTTTATCATTTTTATACAAGCATAACTTGGAGGTGTCACAAGTTCCTTTGAACACCGTCCTTTCCTATCTAAGGTTTTTACCACAAGGTAATAATTTGGTAGCAAGATGGCACTAAACAATAATCTATAAAATACATTGATATTCTGTGTCATGATTTTACTATTTTTTTAATATCTGCATAAATGGGGCAAACTAGATTTATGTGAAGGTCCTTAATCTGTGTTTTTTTTCCATAAGCTTAAAAAATAAGAATGCAGGTTATAAAACTGAGTTCTTAAATGTGAATTTAGGGGCAGAATGATTGAAATTTTTGTCCTTCATTAGATGGGTGCATTAATCAGCATCACATGGATCATTCAGATGAGAATCTAAAAGTGTTTATTTCAAAAGAATAGAAAAAGTGTTGCCATATTTCTCTTAAATAAAGTAAGTTTATTCAAAAGAGATTATTTCCTTTGCTTCTTCATAGTCTAACTCAACTGTATTTTCTGTTCACGGACAAGCGGGTGTTCCCATGCAGTAGAATAGCTGAACCGAGCCCTGTGAGAAGTCTGTTGGCTGTGGCATTATCTAGTGTAAGTACTGTTTTGCCCTGCAAGGATATGAAGTAAATTAATGAAATAACATGGAGAGGAGAATTGCTTGGGGGTATACTCAGGTGCTTCAGAAGAAGCCTAATTCATCACTAAGTGCCAAGCTGTCCTTTATTTGAAGGTTTCACTACAGCTATGGCTAAGCTACACGATTGCCATGTGCTGTAGGGGGCTTCAGCATAATTTGTCTTTCCTTGGGGAAGCAAAAAGACAATTTGTGATGAAGAGGTCTGGTTTATTATCCTCAGTAGGTGTTCTGCTTCTGTGCAAAGTTGCTGGTGTGTTGTTAGCCTCACTGGAATAGCTGGTGTATAAATTCTACACTAAATATAATAATAGATATGTGCGTTATTAGTTTTTCTCTGCTAAACACTTAAAGATAAGTGTGTTTTTCTTACTTGGGTGGTTTAAGTTTTGAGTTTAGAATGTGATCATGTCTTAGTCACAGAACCATGGTCCTTTCATTATTTTTCCACCTGTATGATGGTTTTGGATAAACAAAAATAAGTTCTCCAGTACCCTTTGAAAAGCCTTAAAACAGAGAATGAATAAAAAATCAGCTGTTGCTAGCCAATGTTTTCTATTATGGTCATCATAAATGGCTGGAGAAATGATGCTGTGGGACTGTGTCACCATNAAGTTCCTTTGAACACCGTCCTTTCCTATCTAAGGTTTTTACCACAAGGTAATAATTTGGTAGCAAGATGGCACTAAACAATAATCTATAAAATACATTGATATTCTGTGTCATGATTTTACTATTTTTTTAATATCTGCATAAATGGGGCAAACTAGATTTATGTGAAGGTCCTTAATCTGTGTTTTTTTTCCATAAGCTTAAAAAATAAGAATGCAGGTTATAAAACTGAGTTCTTAAATGTGAATTTAGGGGCAGAATGATTGAAATTTTTGTCCTTCATTAGATGGGTGCATTAATCAGCATCACATGGATCATTCAGATGAGAATCTAAAAGTGTTTATTTCAAAAGAATAGAAAAAGTGTTGCCATATTTCTCTTAAATAAAGTAAGTTTATTCAAAAGAGATTATTTCCTTTGCTTCTTCATAGTCTAACTCAACTGTATTTTCTGTTCACGGACAAGCGGGTGTTCCCATGCAGTAGAATAGCTGAACCGAGCCCTGTGAGAAGTCTGTTGGCTGTGGCATTATCTAGTGTAAGTACTGTTTTGCCCTGCAAGGATATGAAGTAAATTAATGAAATAACATGGAGAGGAGAATTGCTTGGGGGTATACTCAGGTGCTTCAGAAGAAGCCTAATTCATCACTAAGTGCCAAGCTGTCCTTTATTTGAAGGTTTCACTACAGCTATGGCTAAGCTACACGATTGCCATGTGCTGTAGGGGGCTTCAGCATAATTTGTCTTTCCTTGGGGAAGCAAAAAGACAATTTGTGATGAAGAGGTCTGGTTTATTATCCTCAGTAGGTGTTCTGCTTCTGTGCAAAGTTGCTGGTGTGTTGTTAGCCTCACTGGAATAGCTGGTGTATAAATTCTACACTAAATATAATAATAGATATGTGCGTTATTAGTTTTTCTCTGCTAAACACTTAAAGATAAGTGTGTTTTTCTTACTTGGGTGGTTTAAGTTTTGAGTTTAGAATGTGATCATGTCTTAGTCACAGAACCATGGTCCTTTCATTATTTTTCCACCTGTATGATGGTTTTGGATAAACAAAAATAAGTTCTCCAGTACCCTTTGAAAAGCCTTAAAACAGAGAATGAATAAAAAATCAGCTGTTGCTAGCCAATGTTTTCTATTATGGTCATCATAAATGGCTGGAGAAATGATGCTGTGGGACTGTGTCACCATAATTTCTGCACTTGCCTGACAGTAGTTCTCAAGTAAATGTGTGCTTAAATAAATCATACTGCATATTGACTATGTTTCTATTAGACACCAGAGTGATGCCCTCTCCCTCCCACCCCCTTCCCATATTTATTACATTATGTAAACAATTACGTTGATCTTTCAGGAGAGAAGAATTAAGATTGATCTCTTTTTGATGTGAACCCTCTTGCTTTTTCTTTTAGAAGCCTCAGATTTTTTTTTTCAAGATTTTTGTTGAACTCAAACTATTCTGCTGCTGCAGATCTGTTATGTAAGAGATGAACATTCAATGCCTTGTTGCTTTAAAACTGTTTCAATTAAGTATGAAGTAATAGCTGGAGCTGTGGAGCCCTGAAGAAAGACAAATTATATTAAGGAGGATAAAGGCTTTTACTTTGATAAGCGATGATGCTGACTAGTACTGTTATGTGGTTCACTTGTTATTCTTCAGAGTATTTTCTACCATATTTAGTGTTATGGCAGTGATAGAAGATGTCAGTGATTTGTAGAATCTGGGTTTTTCTTCCTCTGGATAGAGATGAACTATACTAGATCAGTATAGCAGATGTCCATCAGATAGGTTTAGAACATCTGCTGTACAAATGGGCTATGGCAGGAAATCCTTGAAAAAAAAGTTCTGTTTTGATTGTTCAGTGCTGGTTTCTTCTTAATAACCTCTGGAACAGAATACTTTAATGAAGCTGTTGTTCTGTAATCTCAAGAAGTGCTTCTGGTACAGCAAAGGTTATGGTTAATAGTATGCTGCTACTTCTCTTAGGACAGAACTATATATATAAAGATAAAATAGAAAGTGGGGTCTGGTCTTTTATTACTCATTTGAATTGCATAACTTAGTTTTTCATACGAGATAAAGGGATATTTGCAAAGAACTGCTGTGAATAGAAGGAATTTATTAAGTATTAGCATGCTTAGGCCAGCTTAATAGACTTAGTAAAACCACCAGGGCTGGCAGCTCTCCTGCCACTGACAGCATTAGGCTTTGCTTTAATGAAACTCTTTTATCTGCTTGAGATAGAAGATGGAGCAAACAAAAGAAGAGAGCAGTTAATAGAGAATAGATAGTGAAGTGCAAAGGCAAAATGGGAAAGAAAACCTATTTTCTAATTATTACTGACCTTTTTTTTTGCCTTGGGGATGTTAAGCAGCTGCAACACTTATTAACATAGAATTATGTACCTTAAGTTTGCAAAAAACTGAGTAGGTCACAGTAGTCCTTGCCTCTGTCTTGCTGTGCACTTTATTCCCTTCCTGGACTGTTTTTACCTTGTTTTCATTGCTTTACTGTATAACTGTCCAAAAAGCAAACTCTGCTAAGGTTTTTGGCTCTGAATATCACAAAAATTGCCAGCTGGAAGGGTAAATATTCTGCTGTCAAAATAAAAAAGAAGGGGAAGGTGTTGGAGCAAAGATTGAAAATCACCACGTGCTTGGCACTGACATCCCCAAGGCAGGTATGAACTGTTACCTGTGGTTTCAAGAGTAGGAATATGTACAATTGAGACTTGAGCAAAATAAAAGCTTTCCAAAACCAAAGACAGTTCGTGATAATTGGAATTATTTTACCTGTGTCAGCCAGGTAAAAGATCTTTGTACAGCTGAAGTGAAGTGAGTTAGAACTAAGTTGGTGCCACTCAATCTCACACCATAGGGAGGGGACGGGATTGTTAGATTGAGCCAAAATCCTTTAGAGGCAGCCTCTTGCTGTGCTGCCACAGGAAGCAGATGTTTGCAACTTATCCAAATGAGAATATTTTAACTACTTTTTCAGAAAGATTTGTCTGTTCAGGTTCACAAAGCTCTTGGGTAAAACCTTAGTTCAGCTGAACTCTTGAAGCTGGATTTTAGAATATTGTTCAGGCATCTGGAAGAACAGGTGCTTGGCTACCACATTGTTTCTGTGGTTTGTAGAAGCTTAATAAAATTAAGTTTAATGCTGCCATTATTTTTTTTAAATTCCTGTTTGTGTTATTTGTGTCCCAATAAAACACATTAGGTATTCTGGCCTTCAGATTTTGATCCAGAATTTAAAGTTTTCATTGGATATTTTGGTAATTTCAGTGGGATCTGTATTGAAGTGTTTCTGACAGGGAAGACTCCATCCAGATTTCCTCCCATGTCATAAACTAGGAAACATTGCTGATGGGAAGAACCAGGGAATAAGCTGTCTAACTGTTCACCATGGTGTTTAACCAACTCATGGCATGTGGTTCCACTATATATCTCTGAATAACTTAAAAAAGAAAAACTTAGAGGCCTTTCAGACATTACATACACACACACACACAAATATATATAGTGGCATTGTTTAGTTTTGGTGTGTTTGTAGTGAGGCACTGAAAATCTTGGAGTGTTTGCCATGCTGAGTAACCCTCCTGGGTTTTCCCAGTCAAAATCTTTTTAGCCAAGGAATCAAAGGATTACTGTGTTGTCTGCTAGCATCTTCAAGGCTATTTCAAGACTGTTACAGGAGAAAGACAATCTAAAATTGGGTGAACAATGCTATACAGGGAAGTGTTATTACTGAAACATGGTTCATGTTCTTGGTGCCCAGTGACTCAATACTCAAGGTGCCATCACTTGCTAATCCCGGATCCTAAATACCGTAAAGTACCCTCACAGTTCTATTAGTGTTAGTAGATGTGTTTGGGCTGGTAAATATGATTAAAATTAGCAGTTTCATTAAAATTACTAAAATCACTAGAAACAACACATCACAGGAGATGTATTACTCATAATTGAGTGAGACCATGATAACCAGGTAGACTGTTACGTTGCTGTATGAAGTTTCCTTATGCAAAAGAGAACCCATTGTAAATATTGTATTTCTGCAACTTCTAGTGCAATGTTTAGTATATTAAAATTTTCAAGATTAGTATATTAAAAATTCCAAGGGAAGTAAATAGTTAAATGGGTAAAATCTCACTCCTGTGCACTATAAGGAAGTCTTACTGTTTAATTCAGTGGGCCAGGCTGTTGATCTCTATGTTTGGAAATGAGTGGTTTACTGAGATCTGGCATAGCAGCATGGAACTGAAGCCCAGGACAGGATTGTGTGCTCTGCTGGGACTGATGCAGCTGGCTCTGATGGTGCTGCTAATTCCTCCCTGCTCTGGTTTCTCTGACAAGTCCAGACACACTTATTAACTGTGAATAACAATGAGGTGGGTTCTGCATAGCCTGCTGCAAACAGGTGTTACATAAAATAAGTTTCAAGTTTTCATACAATTAAAAGGAAATTGGTGTTCTGCCATGTTGAGGAGCTGACAGGTAATGTCTGCTATTACTAAACTAAGTGAGATATACTTTAGATAGAAGCTGAGAATGTAAAGCTTATCTCTAAAGTTACGGAGTTTCCTTCCCTGTGCCTCCTTCCTCTCCCAAAGTAAGAAGTAGAAGAGTTTTGCTTAAAACACATCAGGAGAGGAAGGAGAATCTGATTTGATCTGCATCATGGTTGAACTCAGGCCATGAATCCATCACGTTGCTGTTACTGTTGAATAGTATATATTGTAAACCTGCTCCAGTGAGCTACTTGATGGTGTCCATGGGTGTCTGTAATGGGGTGACAACAAGTATCAGTGCTGAGACCATACAGCGGCTCAGAGCAGGCTTTACCAGCTCCAGGAGACAGACTTTGGCAATACACAGTATCGGTTACTCTAGGGAGACATTACAAGAAGCCTGTGAGCACAAAATGGTGGATTTCCTCCTAGGAAGCAGAAGTTGTTGAATGCTTAGATGCGTATCTCTCTACTAGGGTGGCATTAAAAGGAAAAGAAGCTAAGGTCTGCTAAGGAAACAATTCCCGCCTCAGTGGTAAACATCTCCTCTCAGAATTATGTGGAAGTTGAGCAAAAGGCTGAAACTGAAAAGCTAAAGAAGAGCAGTATTATTGTTTCAGTCAGTTATTTTGTTTTAATGAGTACCCAGGAGGATACACAAGCAATCTGCAGGAGGGGTTGAGACCAGCAGGGCATGACAATTCAAAGTCCCACTCTAGAGAAATAGTGAAGATTTACCAAGCTCCAGTCTGGAAAATGAGATGGGGTTAGGCAATTTTCCTGAAAAGTCATGATTTGCAAAGGTGACTCTATTCTGTTAAATGATTGTCCTTAGTCATATAACTATGGAACATGATTTTGTCTATAAGAAGTGTCATAATTTCTTTCAGAATGGCATTTTAGTAAATTTTTTTAATTTCTGAATATTAAAATGGAGTTCCTATTATCATTAGTTTAAAACAATTGGGTAACGTAGCAAGTTTACGTAGTGTATTTTCTGGTTAGAATAGCTAATGTGATCTTTTTTTTAAAAAATATATTTTCATATTAGAAAACATCTGTATTTTGTACTTGTCGTATGTTGAGAAGAGTGTTGATAGCTTTGTTCCACGTTATTCATTAACTAAAATTGATGCATTCCCAGTTGAAAACTGGCCAACAGAAGCTGAAATGCTGTGCTAAGGTAATTTCCTCTGTGAAAAACCTGTTTTAAGCATACAAAGAGTGATAACAGAAAATATTTCTTGTTATGCATTGTGGCAGAAGCGGTTTAGGGTATGTAACAAAACCAAACACAACACCCTGCGAAGATATGCGTTGTGGCAATGAAGGTGCAATAATTTGAAGGTGGTTTAAATTAGCCTTTGAAGGTGACTGTTTTTTTCCGAGCTAGGTTATCTCAACTTGTTCTCCAACTAGAATTTAGATCATGTTTTTTAACATTACCAGGCTTGAATAGAAACTTCAGATTTTCTCAACCTGTGCCTTCAGCATGCTTTTATACTGGCATACCCATGAGAGTCACAAAGGTTAGCTTTTGAGTTGAGACAGAAAGATTGCCCAATCCCTAAATGCTCGGTTCTGGACCATTCATTCCCACTTTAGACCAGAGGGGTGCAGACACAGGCTATCACAGCTTTATGTGATGTAGTTCTGATGGCACAGCAAGAGACAGGTGGTCCTGCACACTCAGTGCTGCACATCTCAGACAGGGAGCTCCGAGACAGCTCTAGTCCAGTTGCTAGCACAGTAATGTGTCTGTGATAGATGCCATGTAAATTTGACCAAGCTATGACATCTGAGCAGGTTCTGAAATGACACAGCTTGTATCCTGCTGGCTGAGATAGCAATTGGGCCTATCTGAATGACATATGAAGGGCTGAATTTCTGCCTCTTGTTCTAAGAGTTCACTTGTTGTCTGTTCTCCCAAGCTGTTAAACACATTGCTTACATCTTGACATTGCACATTTGAAAAGCATGTTCAAATTTGATCTGCTGGCATGGAGAGGGGTCAAGTGGGGCACAGCACCAGAAATTTTTCAGATGTTCCTTCAAAACGGTGGTGATACACAGAAGAGGAAATCACTGTCATTACTGGTTATGTGCAACAAGTATATACAGTGGAAGCTGGAGCCAAAACTTAAAAGTATATATTGACATAGAAATGGTAAGAATTTCTGGTATTATATATTTATTTATTTCACATTTTAAATCTTAAATGGAATTTTGTCATTGAGTGTTGGAAATCCAGGATATACAAGTATGCATCAAATAGAGCAGAACAAGGCAGGGCATCATTCAAAGCCACATACCAGTGGTGTCCTACAGCCATTAGCAGAATAATGCACTGCTTACATACTTGACTAATTTGTCCACAGACGGAAATTTGTATGAAATAAGGAAAAGGTATAAAGTAAAGGTGACTTTACAGTGACATTCACACAAAATAAAAGTTCTTAATAAAAGCCCAATGCAATATTGTTGGTGACTGATGCAACTCCCTACCCCCATAAATACTTTCAAGGAATGTGTCTTCTGTTTTCTTTGTGTGTGTAGGGACCAATAAGAGATTACTCTTTCCTGGAATAAAAACAACCAAACAAACAAATTTGGAGGGCACAAAAAGGTATTTTGGAAACAAAATGTGAATAAGCACAGAGACTAATTCTTCCCAGCAGCGTTTTTATGGGCACTCAGGTCAAGTATGGGACAGCAGCCTATTGCTTTACCACATACCATAACCTATAGAATGAATGCAGTGAAAGATAATTAGGGTAGTATTTTCAAATGTAACTTGAGTCCAAACACATACTCTAATTTATTGAAAATCTCCACTTTAAGGGTGAGGAAAGTCACTTTGTTTAGATGCTTTAAAAAAATTCCATCAGTGGTTTTAAACACATTGGATATTTCAAGCTATTCAGTTTTGGACTGATCCTACCTAGGTCATCAGTATTATACTATCATATGCACACAAGTAAATGTTTTTGATAATCTGTGCCCTTTCATAAGTGTACGTCTGTGTTATTAAAGTAGGCTACTTTTCATGTCATCTTTTGTTCTGCAACTAGGAGAATGGCTCCCTGTTGGCCGCTTACCTCCCATTGAAACTTGGACAGAGCTAGGTTGATACTTAGTTTCTTTGCAGTTTATATTCTAGAATTGAGATTACGATCCCAGTTTATTTAGGCTAATGATCTGATAAATTCATGAGTAATCCCATTAATTACAGAGAGATTAACAATTTAATGGGATGCATGTGTGGCTCCATGGCTGGTGTCACTGCCACAATTTTGGGTTTTTTTGGCAATGGGAAGGCCTTGCCTGCTCTGGCTTCCTAGCTTCAGATGGGTTTCACTGTCCCAAAATGGGAAGAGGGTCTTTGCCCAGGGACTAGCAGGGCTCATAAGTAGGGCTTTAAACTAGATTGGAAGTGGAGAGGGCTTCTGCACAACAAGATGTGGGAGGGCAAGACAAGGTTAGAGGGACAGGGTGCTAGTGAGGGCCCTCAGCCTGTTGCCCAGGAAAGCTCTGAGCACACTGCAGTATGCTTGAAATGGAGGGATGCTGAGGTGGCACAAGCCAGCAAGGAAACAATGGGGAATACCTCAGAGGAACAAAGAGGTGTTCCTCAAAAAAGGCAACACAGCCGGAAGCCCAACTGAAGTGCCTCTACACCAACACATGCATCCGGGCAACAAACACGAGGACCTGGAAGCCACTGTGCTTCTGGAGAACTATGACCTGGTTACCATCTCTGAAACTTGGTGGGATGAATCCCATGACTGGAGTGTGGCTATTGATGGCTACAGGCAGCTCAGAAGAGACAGGTGAGAGAGGAGGGGTGGCGGAATTGTCCTCTACTTCAAGAAATGGATAGAGTGTGAAGAGCTGTCTCTGAAGAATAGCCATGTGCAGGTTGAAAGCCCGTGGCTGAAAGTGAGAGACCAAGGCAACAAAGGGAACCTAGTGGTTGGAATCTACTACAGGACCCCTGATAAATTGACAAATCCTTCTTACTCCAGCTACAGGAGTCATGCTCGCAGGCTCTCGTCCTGCTGGGGGACTTCAACCACCCGGACATATGCTGGAGGAGCAGCACGGCAAGCTGTAGGCAATCCAGGAGACTCCTGGAATGTGTTGAAGACAACTTCTTAAGCCAGGTAATAGACACACCTATCAGGGGAGATTCAATAATTGATACAGTGATCACCAATATGGGGACATCAAGGTTGGAGGCTGCTTGGGATGTGGCGACCACACACTGGTGGAGTGATCAATGGCTCAATGTCCAGGTGGAGATCAGTAACAAGCGGTGTCCCTCAGGGGTCTGTTCTGGGGCCAGTGCTGTTTAATATTTTAATCAGAGAATCATAGAACGGTTTGGGTTGGAAAGGACCTTAGAGATCATCTAGTTCCAACTCCCCTGCCATGGGCAGGCATACCTCCCACTAGACCAGGTTGCTCAAAGGCCTATTCAACCTGTCCTTGAACACCTCCAGGGATGGGGCATCCACAGCTTCTCTGGGCAACCTGTTGCAGTGCTTCACCACCCTCACAGTAAAACATTTCTTCCTAATGTCTAAACTAAATCTACCCTTTTTCAGATAAAAACCATTACCCCTTGTGCTGTCACTATACTCCCTGATAAAGAGCATTTCTCCATCCCTCCTATAGGCCCCCTTCAGGTACTGGAAGGCTGCTGTTAAGTCTCTCTGGAGCCTTCTCCAGGCTGAACAACCCCAGCTCTCTCAGCCTGGCCTCACAGGGGAGGTGCTCCAACCCTCTGAGCAATTTTGTGGCTCTCGTCTGGACTCACTCCAACAGGTCCATGTCTTTTTGATGTTGGGGGCCCCACAGCTTAACAGAATACTCCAGGTGGGGTTTCACGAGAGAAGAGTAGAGGGGGAGAATCACCTCGCTCAGCCTGCTGCTAATGCTTCTTTTGATGTAGCCCAGGACATGGTTGGCTTTCTGGGCTGCACGCACACATTGCTGGGTCACGTTGAGCTTCTCATCAACCAATGCCCCGAAGCCCTTTTCCTCAGGACTGCTCTCAATCCATTCTCCACCCAGCCTGTACTTGTGCTTGGGATTGCCTCAAGCTGTGTGCAGGACCTTGAACTTGGCCTTGCTGAATTTCATGAGGTTTGCATTGGCCCATCTCTTTAGCCTGTCAAGGTCCTTCTGGATGGCATCCCTTCCCTCCAGCATGTCCACCACGCAACACAGCTTGGTGTCATCGGCAGACTTGCTGAGGGCACGCTCAATCCCACTGTCAGTGGCATAGATGATGGAATTGAGTGCACCCTCAGTAATTTTGTGGATGACACCAAGCTGTGTGGTGAGGTTGACGCCCTTGAGGGACAACATGCCATTCAGAGGGACCTTGACAAGCTGGAGAAGTGGGCTTGTGAAAACATCAGAAGGTTCAACAAGGCCAAAGGCAAGGTGCTACACATGGGTCAGGGCAACCCCCAGTATCAATGTAGGCTGGGGGATGAAGAGATTGAGAGCAGCCCTGCAGAGAAAGACCTGTCTGTCCTGGTGGATGAGAAGTTGGACATGAGCCAGCAATGTGTGCTTGCAGCCCAGAAAGCCAACTGTATCCTGAGCTGCATCAAAAGAAGCATGGCCAGCAGGTCGAGGGAGGTGGTTCTGCTCCGGTGAGAGCACACCTGGAGTATTGTGTCCAGCTCTGGAGCCCTCAGCACAGGAAGGACATGGACTTGGAGTGGGTCCAGAGGAGGGCCATGAAAATTATCAAAGGACTGGAACACCTGTCCTGTGAGGAGAGACTGAGATAGTTGGGGTTGTTCAGCTTGGAGAAGAGAGGACTCCAAGGAGACCTGATTGAGGCTTTTCAGTACCTAAAGGGGATTTATGAGAAAGTTGGGGATAAACTTTTTAACAGAGCCTGTAGCAATAGGATGAAGAGTAATGGTTTTAAACTAAAAGAGGAGAGATTTAGACTAGACACAAGGAAGAGGTATTTTACACTTGGGGTGGTGAAACACTGGAACATGTTGCCCAGGGAGGTGGTAGATGCCCTGTCCCTGGAAACATTCAAGGTCGGGTTGGATGGGTCTCTGGGCAATTTGATCTAGTGGAAGACATCCCTGCTTACTGCAGGTGGGTTGGACTAGATGACCTCCATGGTCCCTTCCAACTTAAACTATTCTAGGATCCTGTGCAACAGTTTCACCATATGTTCAATAAAAGCAAGGTAAAATACTCTCTACTATGGCTCATCACAAATCCTCAAGATCCTTGATGAACTGTTTCCACATTTCATAGTAAATTATGTATGGCTTTTTCTTCTTTTCTGAGGGACAGTAAATATGAGAGTAAATGCCTGAATAATATGTGGGATAAAAAGAAGTAAGCACTTTCTCACCAACAGAATAATAGTTAATGTTTAGGAATTATTAATAGAATCAAAAGCTTTTTCTCCTGAAAGTGATAGTTACATTCTTTTCATTGTTACATGCAGCCTTGCAAAGACTTGGTGATACTTTCAGTGTCTTTCAGCACCTAATAGAGTAAAACTTCTTGGTACAGAATCCTGCCTATTGCTGCTGTGTAAGACTGAAAGGTCACATCTGCATTACCACACTGCATTTGATCAATAGTATTCAAGGATCAATCAAAAGGGAACCCAGGAAGTTGCTAGATGGGCATTATTTGTTTCCT
Source organism: Syrrhaptes paradoxus (assembly GCA_013400615.1). NCBI lineage: Eukaryota > Metazoa > Chordata > Aves > Pterocliformes > Pteroclidae > Syrrhaptes > Syrrhaptes paradoxus. The sequence continues at coordinate 9,353 of VZTO01021992.1, read as the reverse complement.
ATATGCAGCAGTACAGTAAAAAGTTCATCTGGCTAGGTTTAACAAACTGTATTAAAATGGTCAGCGCAGTGACAGCTGAGAGAGAGCTTAGAAAGCTGTTCCTTACTGCTTCCCAGTTGCTATCTGTTATTTTCAGACTGAGAGGCTGGTGCCTGGCTGTGTATTGTTTTGGATGTAGTAAAATTTTGGGAGTCTCAGGCACAGGAAAAATAAACAGTGTGAACATATTTTTTAAATGGTTGGCTCATTTAATCTAGTTTGAAGAAAGAATGCATTTGTTTTCTATATGAGCATCAGGGCATAAAAGCTAGGGAAGAAAAAAAAAAAACCCAACACAAACCAGCAGAGTTTAAGAGTTATAAGCACAAAAGAAAAACAGATCAGCCAGGGGTGGCTTTAGACTGGAAACTGAAGACAATTGCAGATCATCAGAAGAATGTGTTTCTGAAGTATTCCTCCAGTGGAAACAGTGGCACAAACCTTGACTAGTTTCAGATAGAATCTGTATGTGTAACCTGCTCACCAAATCCTGTTAATAAATGAGGATATAAGATATAGTTGCTTCTAATAGAAAGGAGCTGGTTTAAGTTTAAATGGTGAGCTGGACTCTGAATATTTGCCACTTCGCAGAAACGAGCACTTTGCATGTGCATAGACTGGCTGATCCTGGCAGCCCTCTTCACAGCTGTACCAGGATCATTGGTGGGTCAAGGTCGTAGCCCTCAGCTAGCGCTGTTTCAGACAAAACTGACAACAAGCCATAAGACTTTTATGAGAAAAAGGATTAGTCTGGGAGCTGAATCCAAGTCCTCTAATAGGTGAGATTTATCCTTGAGTAAATAGCACAGTTATGAGTAAACCTTTGTTTCTGTGTTGGTAGGTAAGTCATTAATTTGTTTACACAGAAATACTTTTATTGTCACTTTTAAAAAATATTGTCACTTTTAAAAAATATACTGTCCTTAGGCTGAAGGACAGTATAGTCTGCTGGATCCAAGAGCCTGGGAGAGATGGTGCTGCTCAGCTCCATATCCCAAGTCCAACCAGCAGCGAGGCGTTGGAGAACAGAGACCCGTTCCCATACATGCCACATACCTATGCACGTGTCCCAACACACAGGTTAGACAGACGTGCAGAGCACGCACATGGACATAGGCAGCACCAAGGACCTCATCCTGCTCCTCTCTCCAGCAGAGCAGGACAGAGGTCCGTGAGTGAATGAAGTGGGTCCCTCTGGCAGCTGTCTCAGATCCTCAGCCTGCCCAGCAGCTGCCCCTCAGTCCCAGTCTCCCCAGTTGCTGGCAGTGGAACATACAACTCTTGTGGCTACAGCCCCATGCCAGCTGCTGAGACAGACTGTTGCACACATACAGCTGGACTGTTGCACACCCACCCACACACCCACACAGAGCTGTCTGGGACTCTCCCCCTGTCCTCATAGCCAAACCCCTTGTGTTCTCACCCTCAGAGACCCACTTACTCCTGGACATTTCACCAGCCCAGTGCCTCGTCCAGCATGATCTGTGCTGGCACTTGCACACTCACTTGCACACCCACATTGCTGTGGTCACTGCACAGTGGGCACGGGGCTCCTACCCACGTTCAGAGTCCAGCTGCTGCACTCAGACCCCATATATGTGCACAGACATGTGTCGAAGTGTGCACACACATGTGCACACACACACACAGACTGGAGAGCTGTCTATGACAGAGTGAAGAAGGACTGGCAAGCAGCCAGGACAGACTGCACTCTCCAGGTGCAGGGCATGGCTGACAAGCATGCCCGACAGCCACTATGTACCTGCCACTAGCCCTTATTGCCTCCTTGTTCTTCATTTTACTACTCTTGGTCCTCCCCAGATCATCTAACCCCCCTTTTCCCACCTTTGGTTCCTCCCCAGACATCCATAGCAAATCCTGTGGGATTTTGCTCTTCCCTTGCCCCCACAGCATGTCCCCCAGCCCTGGGCAGCAATGCCCCTCAGTCAGAAGTGTGACCTGGGGTTCTCCCGACAGCTGCTGATGGTGAGTTTCATGCTGGGCATGGGCTGGGGCTCTCCCAAGACTGCCCTGGGATGGACATGGCAAGTTGGCTCATTCCTCAGGAGCCCGTGATTTGGGTTCCCACCCGCTGTCCTGCCCCTAGGGCTCTTTGGAGCTTGGGTGATGGGCCTTCGATGGGCTGGTGGGCCTGGGAGCAGACAGGGCAGGGTCTTATTTGGGGTCCCCCTCTGACATTGTTGCTCTGTGCTGTTTGGTGGGTGTGCAGATGAGCTTTATCATGTAACCTAGCAAAACCAGTTCAATAATCAGACATTTACAACATAGCATACGTAAAGCAAGCAAGTACCAATCACGAGGAATTTGATGACAAATTGTCTTTTACCTTCCAGCTCACATACCCTTAACACCCATGCTGTAGTGCAGACAAATGACTTCTTGCATTGTGATCTCTCATCTCTGCTTGTGAGAAAGGAAGTAACAATGTTGAAAGGAGGAGGCAATGCTTTCAATTTCCCAGGGTCCTCTAATAAATCTACCAGTAGTTCCTCCATACTTTCCCATTACTGATTATTAATGATTCGGTCTCTTGGCATCATTTAGTGTTGTCTGAGAAAAAGAGAATGGAAATTAATAAATATTCAACCTGGGAAAAAAATATCTGCATGACAGCAATTTATAGACTGGAAAAACTGTCTTTAACTGGCAAGGTTAATAAAAGGCTGAAGTATATCACTAAAGTACAATGACATTTAAAAAATTCAGTCACATTGGTACCTACTGAACCATGTGGGAAAACAGAAGCCAGTTCTGTTCCATTCAATTTTTTCTCCTATTTTATAAGCATCTGAGATAAAAGGAGGAGAGAATTTGCTTGCTTGCTTGGTGCTTGATTGGTGATGAAGACTACTAATTAATATTTAAATTATGACCTTTAAACTATGTTAAACAATGTTATCTTTGAAAGTAAGGTGGTATTTCAACGAGGGTAACAATTAATTATATTGAGTATGGTCTTTCCCATAACATTGCAATGATGTTGTCTCTGGGGTATTCTTGTGGAGTTATACAACTTTGAATTTTTCATATGTAAACAGAAACATCTCAGAGGTAATAACAAAATCAATGTATCACATTTTGAGGTCTTAGTTAAAAGTGGTCATCTTCAGTAGAATGTGTCTTCAGTCATATTAAAGCAAGCCAACTAATTTGCAGGTATTCTGCTTTTCAGCTCCTTTTTTTTTTCATATTCCAAAATTACACGTATTCCTGAACACTTCCAGTAAATACTAGAGTTTCTTTGGGAAATCTCACAACAAGTGCAGTTTATCACACAGGAAAGTGTAAACTTAATTTATACTTTCTGCTCATTCTTAACTTGCTTTCCTACTTGGCATAGGTAAAGTCTGCTTTAGTGCTAAACCTGTTTGCTGTGGCTGTCCTGAATTGAAACCTCAATTCACGACTAAATATAAAGCTCCTATGTCTTCTATTTTTAAATCCCCCCAGACACACACAAGCACACACACACACTCACATGCCTTAACTGTGAGGTTTTGCTGACATTTCATAGCATTTTATTACATCTAGAACATCTCAGCAGCAGAAGCCAGCAACCCTCCACACATGTGCCAACATATTATAGACTATTCATTTAACTTTATAGCTTTTTGCACAAAGAGCTTGATGCTGAAAATCCCTGGCGCAGTTTGCTTTTAACTTACATGATAGATCGTCCTATTAGCATTGCTTAGCTTTAAATTACAGTATCTTGAGAGTGATAACAATTATTTCTTAACAACTTATTGACAGGGCCTTTAGTACCTTTTTAAAAATCTTGATGTCTATTATAAATTTTTATGTTTAAATACACACACATTCTGTTTTCCATATCCTCTTCAAGTTCACAACACCTTCTTTCTGTTCTAACATGGCACTATACTACGTGTGTCACCATGACAGCAGACACTCTGGGAACAATTTACAGCTTGGTGCTTCACAGTAGTTCACAAGCACACTTGTAGCCTACAGCCTCCAAGCTAATGCATCTCTTTTGGTGTTGCAGAGGATGACAGTATTTTCAACTGACTTCATGGAAGCACAACTGATTGGAAAATGTGACAGCAAGGAAAATGTGAGTCCATATAGTCTGATTTTAACAATAGCTCATTCTGATTCTCTTCACTAGGGAGCAACACAGGGGAGATACTTGTGAGTCAGACGCGTAGCAGCTGGAAGACATAGATATGCACCAGGCTGCATGAGGTCTGCTTTGGGGTTGACCCAGAAGAAAACATGATCTTTTAAGGGCATTGGATAGCAGAAGCAAACCAAGGAATGCACAGTTGCCCCTATTGCCAGTTTACAGAGTATGCTGCACTGGTAACTCAGCAGCTAGTTGGAGGGAGAATGTGAGGAGTTAATATATGAGAGAAGGCTGTTGTGTTTACGTTGCAGTTTAGCAGACCAGTAGCCATGGGGTTACCACTTCACAAAATACAGATAAATACAGTAATAGAGAGGACACTTACAAAAACAATTTTTTTTCTTGTGCTCATTACTTTGTAAACAGTCACTTGAACTCACTACCAAACAACTGTGCTGATTCTCCAGTTAGTCATTGCAACTCACTTACCATAACTTCTTGAATTTAAGGGTGAATTTCTTTTTATCAATATATTTGGCAGTGCTCTTGGGTGTTTCAAAACCATAAATTAATAGATGCTCAACAAGTCATTAAATAATGTCTCCAAATTCAGATGGAGTGGTCATGAACAACAATTTAAGGAACATTCTTTAATTGTAAGGATTGTACGTGCTGCATCTGTTATGCACAGAGTTTGACGTTAAGGTTTAATGAGCACTTGATGTTCTCCTCATCAAGAAAATCTAGGCTGCCGACATCTCCAAAAAGTGAGTGTTATGTGCTTAGAAATAAGATAACAATTTTCTTCAACAAGGAGTTGCTGTAATACAGTATGAGATATTATTCATACACTTACTGAAGTAAAAAAAAAATAAAAATGCTCAGAGCTCCATAATCAACTACAGTTGGAGTGTAAGACTCAAGGGGAGACTGCAGCTGGTTAATGAGACAACAAGTGGCTTGAGAGTGTCTCATCTCAGGATAATCCTTTAACTCCACTCCTAGGTTAATCAGTAACCATGTGAATGATAGAGCAATCACTGTGAAAATAGACTCATGCAGTACTTGGGAAAACATTAAATGGTGAAAAGGTGAGGCCATGAGTAGTACCAGACAGTTAAATAGGGTAATGCTTCAGAGTTAAATCTTGATTCAGAGGACAATGCTTTTACAGGATATACTTAACCCTCAGAGGTACAACCAGCCCAGGCTTATAAAGCATCAGTATTTACACATGAACCAGTGTGATTTCTGGATGTTCTAATTAGGAGCTCAGTTTGGGCATCTTTATAGCTGACCCTGCCAGAGAGGCCAGACTCAGAGCTCTGATGTGAGGTACAGTAATCAAAACACTAGTGTTTTTTGATGTTGTAGTATGATTTCTGATATTCTATGATTAAGGACTAGAAGATCCACAAACAAACAGTGACTACATGTAGAGAAGACCAGTTCTTAAATTCTGCCCTCCAAGGTTAGAATTTTTTAATATTTTTTTTTGCTCTGGGTGATTCTCAATGACCTGAGAAGTTTGGTCATCAGCAAGGAAGACAAAAAGTGTGATGACCTTAACTGTGGACACCTCAGCTAAACTGAACTGAAGGTTCATTTGGTCATCATTTGTCTTCACTGGCTAGAGAGACAATACATGGTGGGTAGAACAGATGTGGACATGTGGGCATGTTTCATTCAGTGCCATCTGGACATCCTTGAGCATGCTCAAATGCCTTCAGCTTTCACTCCAGAAACTCCAATTCAGTGCCATCTGGACATCCTTGAGCATGCTCAAATGCCTTCAGCTTTCACTCCAGAAACACCAGGGTCTTCCAGAAATCCTATTGGGACCCACAAGGTCCTAACAGTCCAGCAGAAATGTCTCAAATACTCTTATTGTATCCAAAAGAGCACTAGGCAACTAAATTTAGGCAACTGGCTATGATGGGAATTTAAACACCTAGTTTAGTGATTCATTTATGCTTAAAATTTACACCTGGAGTTCAGTTTGGGCTTTTCACACCCAGGCTTTACCAAGTCAGATTTTGAAAGCTTCCAAGAACAGAGACAGCACAATCTCCCTGGCCAACCATGCTTTACTGCCTGGCTGTCCTTATGGGGAAAATTTTCTCATTACGTTCTGTCTGAAACTGTCTTTTATGAACTTGTGCCCCAGTGCCTCTCATCCTCCCACTGAGCACCACTATAAAGAGCCTGATTTTGGCTTTTGTTGGTCTCCTCATAGGCATCGGGGCTGCTGTCAGGTTCCCCTTCAGCCATCTCTTCCCCAGGTTGAACAAAACCTGGTTCCTCAGCTTCTCCTAACAGAACAAGTGTTCCAGCCCCAGCACCCTGCTGACTCAGATTCAGCTTGCTCTCCTCCAGAGCTCCCAGGGCCACTTCTGCAGAGATGTTCCCTCAACCATCAGTCCCCAGCTTGTATTGCTGCCAAGGGGTCTTGTACCACCAACCTTGATGTGGTTGCCTAAGGTCTTCAGACCTTTGAGACCTCCAAGTGAAACTGGAAAATAGGACACAGTCCACAGTACATGTGCACTCTTCTGGGGTGGCAGGTGGCAGGGATATAAGAATGCATATCAAATGGCTCTAGATACTTGTGTTTGGGCCAGAAGCATCTAAAATCTGGAGCCGAATCTTCTCCCAGCCCAACTTTCAAGCACCTCATTGTGTCCCATCCTAAGCATTTACCAGAGTCAGACAAGGACATTATCAGGAAGAGGCAATGTTAAGCATCCAAAGGAATAGACAATACATTCATGCTGGGAGGGCTATGAAAGACAAATTTAAATGATGAGCTATACAGAAACATTAAAAGATTCAACTTTTAGACACCAGAAAAATTCAGTGATAACACACAGAGGGAACTTAGACCAAAAAAAGAAGCCTGATTAGGGATCATATTGGAAGATACGAAGGATGAAGAGTCTAAGGTTAGCTGGGTAAGGAGAAAAGTCTTATGTGGCTTAAATAAGGGGAATGGGGAGAAGATGTAATGTTTAGATAGTTTCAAAATCTACTGCTTAGATTTAGGTTGTGAGTCCATATGTATTATATAATTATAAATATCAGCTAATAAGGCTTATTGTAAACTGATTATTATTCAGTATTTTGTATTTCAAGTCAGTTTTCAATCAAAGGCTGACAGACTTAATTTTCAAACCATAATATGATCCTGTAAGATTTTTATCAGCCCTGGAAGGAAGTCTGTGGGTAGAAAAGTGCTTGGCATACCACAGACTGCTGGCAGAAGGAGGACTATAAAATCCCTTATATATCCCCTTCAAAAGATCACAAGAGAAGATAAATGTTTGTAATAGTTCATGCCGAACATCCCTCTGGGCCAGTATCCTGTCTCTAACAACAGGAAAAAGAATGGATCTACGTCAAGGAGTTGAGAGGGAGCAGCAATACATCTCCCAGAGAACTCAGCCATCTTCTAAGTTCTGCAGCTTTGGATCTTCTTGAATCGCAGGTATCTGATAGCTCCTTCTGGATTTCTCTTCCATGAAGAACAGTCTGAAGAGGCATCAGCCTGATGTTACAGCAGAACTTGTGGTGCAGAACTCCAGCCACAAACTCTAATCTGCTTACTTGTAAAATGACAACCCAGTGAAAGAATGAATGGTCTGTAATCACAGAACTTAATACAACTGGACAAGCACAACTTCCCACTATTCTGATGCTTTTGTACCTGTATATGACTTCATATTCTATACAGTATGACAGATACACACAGAATCAGCACCCTGATTTTCCTGCCCTCTGAGATTCTTTGGGAAATTTTTTTACTCAAAAAATTTGTTAAAATGTTGGTTACTTTTATTGTATACTTTTAAACAGCTTCCTGCATTTTGAGAAAGATTTTGTATAAAACAAGTTTCCCTTGACTCAGAACTATACGCAAGCCACAGTTGGTATCACTTGAACCATGTCTCACTTCTATCTCTGCTCAAAGAGAAATATTTTTTCCTGAGAAAGAAAACTTCAAAAAAAGATTCAGAATAAACATTAAGGAAACTTCTGTGTTAGTGGTCACACATGATGGCAAAAGTACAACGTAGGGTGAGGAATAGAGGAAGGTGTTAGGATTTCAGGATTTGGATATGTGCTTTGAGGTTATTGATTAGAGAAAGGCACTGGTCTAAGAACTAGGGGCAGACTTGAGGGCTTTGGTAGCACTGAGGGACTGTGCTTGGACTTAAAGTGAGGGCCTAGTAAAAGTGATCTCACCATCTCTGTTCTAGAAGTATCACCACCTCTTCAGTCCTCCTTATCTCCACAAAATCCCACTGCTCTGTTGGCTGAGCTCCCTCCTGCCTGGTCTCCAGCTCATGCACAATCAGCTGCTGAAACAGGGGGGCTCTCACAGTCAGCAGCCAAGCTCCCACCCTTGACCCGGCAGCTCCCTCTCCCATCCCACAACCCCCCTGGTCCCCCGAGCTCCATGAGGGACTTTGGTAGGGTGGAGGGTTAGTAGTTGGATTGGGGGTATATTTTTTCACGGGGAGCTGCAGGGCTGATCTGTGTGGTAAGAGGCCATGGAGTGCCCTGTACCAGACCCTGTACCA
>VZTO01021991.1:4308-38448 GCA_013400615.1 Syrrhaptes paradoxus | reverse complement strand
TTAATTTATCCCAGCTAACTTTATGCACTCAACTGAAGTGCCCAAGTAATACCATTATTCCTTATTAGGTGACACACACATTTTCAAAAGACAGTTTTGCCTGCCCAAAGTCTGCATTGTCCTCTACAGACATCTGTCTCTTTTACTACAAAAGGAATAAAGGGTTCCTGTGCTCCTGATGAAATACTCCAGCTAGTGGGGCAACCGGCCACTCTATACTACAAAATTTGTGAATGAGAGACAGGATGGCAAAGACAAAGACCTAGATGCAAAAGAAGTAGAAAATACTGAAGAGCTATTAACTTCTCATGCCTCCAGAAATTGAGGCAACTGCTCTCTGAAGGGTACACAAACACAAAAAGAAGGCATGATCACACAGAACAATCAGAAACACACATTAAGACCTCAGTTTTCCTCACCATGCAGTTTGTAAGATTTCTAGCTGAAAGTCTGTCTTGACGAAAAAAAACTTGGAAGTAGAGAGCTTGTTAAAGTAAATGTGAATCAGGCCTGTCATGCTAATGTAGCTGCAAAACAAGGGCCTAAAGACCCATGCAAAGAAAAAGACAGAAATCCAAAAGTGCCCTCAAGACACAAGAAGTTATCTGAGACACAGATAACTTCTGCCCTATAACCATGGCACACAGCAATTCCAAAACATTTTGGTAGAGTTTGTTTACTTTGTCAAATGTATTTGCACTTAAGAGTGCTAAATGCTGAGCTAGTACAAAGCAGCATAGCTTTGCTGCTTGTAAATGAGCTGTATCATTTTACACCACTGACTGTCTGGGTGTCATAAAAATTCTACTTACTACTGAATGTAAATGTTCTAGCTAAAAGTTGCAGCAACGTTCCCCTAAGCTTCTGACCCTGTTTTCTTTATGGTGGTTTGAGCCTGTCCTCTAAATAAACATCCTCATTAATAGATACTAAATTTACACATGAGCAGAGTTGAAGCAGAAGAGACGCTCATGCACACCACGAAAACGATGCAGAAAACATAAATATCTGCAATTGTCAGTGAATTTGGTAGGAAGCAGAGATGGTTCAAAATACATTGTCTTACTGGCTGCTGACCTGTTAAAAGTGCTTCTTCCTGTGACAAGAAATCCTCATAAAAAACCAAAGTGTATTTCATCTCAACATGTTGAATTCTCACAATGTATTTCTCAGGCTGAATGCGGAAGTGCTTCATTTTAGATATAGGTCTGACTCAATTACCAGTGCAGATTACAAAGCATTTTAGCAATACCATGTGTCTGTTTAGCTTGCTAAGATATCCTAATTGTCTATTTTTTAGCTTCAGTGATGGCAGGAAAAGAAGGATGTGCTTAGCNTTGTAACCCTAGTTAGTACATACCAAAAGTTAATTACCACATGACAGCTAGAAGAGAGCCCTAAAAAAGAATTTATATTTTTATTCCAGAACTAATTGAACAATTCTGGCCACAATACAAAGGTTTTATTACCACAGGCAAATACCTGATAGGCAGTCACAGAAATGCCAATGCATGTGAGAGCCATGAACTCTGTTATGCCCTGTTATATCTGTCTGTGCTCATCCTGAGCTAAAGGATAAAGGGAAAATGTTCAGCTTGCCTCTTGCCTCTTACTGTTAAAAAGTAGTTGCCCTTAGTCTGATTGCAGGAGAGAAGATGCAAAACACTGCAATACAAACAGAATTTAGGACATGGAAACGCAACTAAATAGAAAAGCAGGATCCTGTTAGATCCAAGTGCTTCAGATGATAAATGATAACTTTGACTTGTAAAGCTCAGGGCAGACAGACTGCCATTCTGTGTAATATACAGAATTGTGTGAACAGTTCTTCCAAAGCAACGTTTTAGACATAACATATCAGTCGGGACATATCCATCATCTCAAAGAGGAGTCAAAGTTGTTTGATGTTCCTGCAATTCACTGCATTCAATCTTCAGCCTTTTCTGAGATAGCTAAACAAGACTTATCTTGTGTGGCTCAGCCATGTGCCAGTACAAATCAAAGCACTTTTATAGAACAAGGACAGCAATTAAGTACCCTCCTAGGAACATTTCCCTTAAAATAGGACAGGGCTATGGTGAGAACTGCCAAACCACTATATTTGAGAGAGATGGGGAGAGTGCTTGCTAATACATCTTCACACAAATCAGGAGGTTAGCTGAATCTGTTTGGGGTGCAGTAACTCCTAAAGGTCTCCTTGGCATAGCACTCTCCAGCTGTGGCAAAATAACAAATCTAGGCCTGGATGGACAGTTAATACAATCTCACTCCTCCCCTGCTCAAAACAGAAGCTAAACACTTTTCTGAAAATTAAGTAAACGGATCTCAAAACCTGATTTTTACACAAGAAATCATCTCTGTATCTTGTGCACTTACTTGCTGACATGCATGAAGATACACTTCATATGAAAAATTCCTTTACTTATAGAAGTAACCTTTGAAAGAAACTCACATAAATCTCCAATGGCCTTCAGCAAATAGTATAAATAGTATAAAATAATTTCTCCTTCTTCCACCCTGACACAATGTCTTATTAATTAGAAATGAAATGTGTACACTATCACTGTACTTATATCTGCTTCAAGTCATTCCTTTGGAGAGCTAAACAAGTAACTAGTAACCAATTTTTGATTTTTTGTTGTTGTTTACAGAATATTAACAATGAGACCACATCTCTCTTCAGTTTAGTTGGTGTTTGACAACTTAATCTGGACTGAAAAGTCAAAGCATACTGTTTCCTGAAAAATCACTCAACTTTAATTACAGTGCCTAACTTGTGTTCCCTAAACAGGTGAGCTGGTAGGCACTTGGGCATCAAATACAGGTATGCAATTTTAAAAATTCAGCTTCTGTAATCAGAATACAAAAAACTTCTGTGAACATTTTTCCATCAATAATATAGCACACACACATACAGGGACAACAAATAAATTCTGAGAACATGTGAAAAAATTTAACAATATCTAGAAAATCTTGAGGGAAGTTTTGTGCATTCTTTTATGGATTCATCTATGCTTCAAATTTCATTTGGCCAAAATGCTACAACAATGTACAACAATGTTTTGATTAATGAGTTCCGTCCTTTATGGCTATGTTTGCATGATCTGACCCTCACTTAAAGCTATTTTATATATAATTATATAGAATCATAGAATAGTTTGAGTTGGAAGGGACCATATGTACTATACTATATTCCCTAAGGGAACATTTAATGTATCCCATTTTACTATAGATGTTACAAAATTGTCTTGATGTTTCCTCCATTACACTGATCTACTAATGACCATATTAAAGAATTGACAAGATATTTAAGTAGATAGACTGTTCTAAGAGGATGGGGTCACTCCTGTCATTTTCACTAGTGTATACACAGAATAGCTGAGGCATCTGTCTTTTCCTATGCTGATGCAAACCAGAATCCTTTTAATAAAATCAGAAGAGGGTTTTTCACTCCCACCTCCCTTTGTAAGAATTAGTAAAATGGGCACCTGCAAAGAAATAACCTGGTGTTCGAAGCAAGAAGAGACTCAGCAATGTTGAGTAAAAAGAGCATAGAAAAGGAAGAACTAATTGCATCATTTTTTTCTGTGCTTGCAGCCCCCTTGAGCTACATTCTAATCTTTGAAAATTAAATATAGAAAATATTTAGGATTTAAGCAAGTTCAATTTTCACTAGCAGGAAGGAATTACCATAAAATATCAAGCCAAAAGCCCAAGTGTCAAACTCTGTTGAGTAATGTAGCAGAGCACTGGGAAACCAGCCCTGGTCAGACCCCCGCTCCTTCCGTAGGGCTGAAGTGCAGCACTCACTTTTTCAGTGTGGTTGAAGTTCATTTTAACCCTACCAGGCTTACTCTACTTCAAACTCAAANTTTATAAATATTCATATATATTTTAATAGCTTATATACACGTACTTTTTTTAATAGGAGAGACTTGCAGGTGCTTTTCCTAATTTTTGATGAGGGTTTGGTTCCTGTTTCTCCCCTACACGCACATCTGCCATGTGCACAAACAGGTAAGAAGCAGTCCTGTAACTCCTGCCTGCCTGCACTGCCCATCCCATAGCCAGATGTGGATAGTATGTTTAGACTCAACATCCTCCATCAGAAGAACTCTCATCCAGCATGGAAAGAATACACAGGATTAAATAACTACCCAGTCAGTGTTGGCCAATCCAAACAGTCTGGCAAACCCTTTTCCCACTCAGATGACTTTCATGGAGAAAGGAGTGCAGCTACAAAAACTACATTTCCCCTTCCTATCTAATCCTGCAGTTCTCACTAAATAAAATTCTACTTGTGGAAGCAGAAGGAATGATATGTGATCCATCAAAAGCCAGTCTCTGTCACCACAAAACCAGGGAGAAGGAAACTCTTCCAGTTCCTTTTTCTACTATGGAATTTCATAAGGGGTGCCAGCACCTATTAGGGTGGTAAGGCTTTGGCCAATGTATTTGCAGCAAGTAATTCTATCTGAAACCTGTAACCAAGGTTCTCAAAAAAGAAAGCAAACAAAACATCCAGTTTGATGCTGATTTTGGTGCTTAGCTACCAATGACAGAAGTGAAAAACTGTTCTGTTCAGTCCCCTATTATTTGTGGATAGCTAACAAGGAAAACATAAAAAGCAATAAAAACAACGCAACCCACATTATTACTTAAATTAATAGCTAAGATGCTGGATGCAATCTAGAAGCAGATTCAGTGGTTTACATTGGTGTCTTTGCTTTCAGACAAAAAAAAAAGGCATTTAAAATACTGAATAACTCCTTTAAAATCTGCTAGCTTTCTAAAGCCAGCCAAATGTTTTAAAGCATTTGACATGTTTAGATATTTTTCTTTCTTCTTGTCATTACATATGCAATAGTCTGTGCCCTGAAGCAAGAAGCAGGTTGAAATGGATACTTGCAGTAGCATGCTGTCATAAAGACATTAAAAACAGTTGGAGCATTTTCTAAGAACAGGAAAAAGCACTGATTTAAGATTATCTCCTCCTTTTACTAACTGGACCAGGGTCAGTTTAAGCACAAAGTGTAAATAAAATAACTCAGTTATGAAGTGAGGCAATGATAGGAAGCTAGAAGCAGCAAAATGTGTCTGATTTTCTGAGACATGAACTCCATTAGAACACCAGTTTTATCTGGTTCTACTTAGCCTGTAAGCTACTACTGGAAGCACTGGTTTCCCCGCAACCCTGGCAAGCAGATTCCCCTCCTCTGACAGTTCTGAAAGGTTTATTCCACTATTGAACATGTTGCTGTCATAAAGACATTGGCTTAAGAAAGGGATGTTCAATCTCCTCTAGTGAAACAACAGGCAATGATAAGAAAGAGAATGTGGTGTCATAATGATATGGTTCCCAAAGCTTTGCAATTCCCTAATCTTCAATACAAAAAGCATCGTTTAAACTGGAAAGGCCACTTTCAGACATAAATGAGCAGCAAAATGCAAGCACCAAAACAACATGTGAAAAATAATTCAAATTAATATAATTGAGGAGCATTAGCATGATTGTGTGATTTGTGAATCTAACAAAAATATAAGAACTAGCCAGATTTATGAAGCATGACATAGCAAGGATATAAATATCCTGAAAAAGATTTGTTAATAATTAATAACATCACCTCCAAATTAACAAGTGAAATTAGAATCTTCCTTCTTAAGGAAGCCAGTGGAATTGTTCATATATTTTTTAATTATGTTATATACAAAATAAAGAATACATAAAGCATTAACATATTTTACATTGTATTTTTTTTCTTCCTCTTCTACACAAGGAAATCTTTTTTTAAAAAATACATATCCATTTGGGCCATGGGATGCCACAATGACATTTGTGTGTGCTTAGGGCCCCTTTTTTATTTTTTTTCCCCTGCTCAACTCACTACCTTAAGGGGAAAAAAAGAAAAAAAAAAGAAAGAAAACAAAAAAAAAAACAACTTTACTTTCTATTTTTGTGAGCGCTGGAGAATAAAATAAATGTTTATGCAGCAGAACAAAGAGGACAGTTGTACATCCATGTATCAATTACTCCCTTAATGATCAGGAAACTACCTGTTTTTATTTAGAACAATATACAAGACAGTAAGATTCAATGTAACCCATTTATCATAGGCACAGCATTACTTTTACTCACCAGTAAAAGTATTTGTGGTTTACCAACTAAAGCCACAGCAGTAGAGAGCTTCCTCTTTGTGCCAGCACTGTACGTTCTCACCAGTTTGTCAGCATGAGCACTGAGGTGCAGCCGGTTAACAAGGTCCTCTGCAACCTGTGGTTCAGAAATTTGAATTCACAGTGCTTTACTTTCTTTTAGACACTATTGCTGCGTACCAGTGGAAGTGCTACAAATTAAAATATTCAGGGGCTTTAGAAATGGTCAAGTATCTAATCTGCAATTATCTTAATATAATGGGTGAGGTTTTTTTCAGGTTCTTTTTTTTTACTTCCAAACATAGATCTCATACACCAAAACAACCTGTAAAGCGAAGCTCTGAAGCATATGGTAGATATCCACTCTACTAAACTGACATGACTTTACTAACACTGGAAATGTCACTGTTAGTGACAACAGGATTATCCTCCTACAAATCCACTAGCAATAGACAGAGAATTACACTGAAAAGTTCATAAAAAATTAAGACCAGAAAGTAAGAAAAATGCGTCATCTCTTGTTTACATCAAAATAAACATATATTGCAAACTACAACAAGCTTCAAGAGTTATTAAGCAATAAGAAAAAGAGGATTTACTCATCTGTCCTGGTTTTGTCTGGGACAGAGTTTATTTTCTTCATAGAAGCTCGTGAGAGGTTATGTTTTGGATTTGTGCTGAGAAGAAGGCTGATAACACACTGATGTTTATAGCTGTTGCCAGAACAGTCAAGGGCTTTTGAGTTTCTCTGCTGTGCCAGTGTCTGCAGGTGCAGGAGAAGCTGGGAGGGAGCACAGCCCCAATTACTAGCCCAGGATTCGACCTTTGGTTTAGGATTGAGACCCAAACTGGCCAATGGTATATTCTGGATCATGCATGTCATGCCCATTATATAGATATATAGATAAGTGAATATCTGGAAGTGTACTCTCTCTCAGTCTCTTCTCTTTTTCCAGGACTGTAATTTCAAGACTCTTCTTGCTCCAGGATTGTTTGCCAGGAACAGGCTGGGCACTGGTCATTAGGTGGTGAGCAGTTTCACTGTGTCATTCTTTGAAAGAGACAATGAACACTTCAGAAGGAAGAATTTAGAAAGCCAATGAACAGTGCCAGAGAGAGGCATTTTGTAAAACTTTTGAGTAAGCTGTCTCATTGTAGTCTGTAGCCCCAAAGGAGACTAAATCATGTATCATGTATGAACATAACGTTCTTCGTAGGGAGCAACATTAAAAAGAATCTACTCTGTAACACAATTCTACACGTGGAATCCTCCCAACTATATCATATGTACCTCAAGCATTCAGTGCACAGATACTCATGACAACGCCATCTCCTGTTTTGTACAAGGAGAAAAAGCCTGGCAAGCCCTCTGCTATGGGAATTTTGCAAGACAAGGTTTACTTAACGTAAAAAGAGAGGGGAGGGAATCATTTCGTAGTACCCACTTTGCTGCTTCTTTGATTGTGCAGAGCTTCCAAGACAAGCCTTGCAGATCAATGCAACACACACCACAATCTGGCTTGATATATGGATACATTTCTTTGGTGCAAAACTTATCAAATTAGAACAGATTTGGAGCTGAATCACACCAGGAACATAAAGGCAAAAGGATTAACCAGCTTTCCTACTGCTAATCGAATTGTTTCCCAGCTGCACCTAAAAAAATCTCCTATTCCTGCTATCCTCCTCAACCCTTACATTTCAAAGGAGCACTGCAGAGCATGCTTCAGCAAACATAGGAATGCAGAACTCATTCTTCTTTCAAGAGATGACCCCAATCCTTTTTCTCTTTTCTTTAATGTGTATTGTAAGATTTCCAATAATAACAGTCTCAGCTTCTGACCTAAACAATAACAAAAATGTCATTTGAATGAAATTAGAAATATTATGTATGTGTATACTGTGGAGGAGCCTGCACATCTCAACTATAACCTCATTTATCTGTATAGCCAGTGGTATCTTGTGGTTTGTATCATAGAATACGATAAAGTAAAAATGAAGATCATTCTTAAACTACTTTAAATGAAATTCAGAATTGAACATGTGACAAATCCTAAAACAGATACATACAATTATGCAGGAGATTTACAATTCTAATGGTTTCCTTCCTTTAGTGAGTGTGAGACATACACAAGTACCTTCTCTCCCTCCTTGTCATATTCATCATGATGTTCTATTTCTGGTTTCAATTACTTTCGGTGGTGAAGAGTGAGGAGATACATCAATTTATTTAGCAAGTTCGTAACACTGAGGCCACATTAAAAGACAAAAAGTTAAATAAAAATATATAGATTGTGAGTGCACTTAAATCATAAAGATGTTTCACATTTAGTCATGACTGTATTTAAACTCTTTCCTCCCCCTCGTATCTAATCCAGATTGTAAGAGGCTTTACATCCATCAGCTAAAAAATTCCTTATTTTCCAATATTTTAAAAATTATTTATTTTTCCCTCATCAGTTCTAAAATCTTTAGCAAAAGTTATTTTTTCCCCAAATTAATTTGGACTAATTCCCTTAGCTTTGGAATAGGCACTGGAATGAGTACTTCAATCTGTAAAATATAAACCAAATCCTCCAATATTTTGTGCATTTCCTAAGGACCACATTAATTCCAGAAGAGGCAGTAAGGTACCTCAAATTTTTGTGCATGTATTAATATTTTTGGGAGTAAAAGTTAAAGTAGTCATGGTATCCTCTATCCACCAGGGAACAAAGAGGCTCATCTAACTCACTGAAAAGCAGTAAGTCATAACTAATTATGTAACAACTAATGTTAATGATTTTCTACCCTCTTTGAAAANGAGTCCTCTTTCCAATTTACCTCTTTAATTCTCTCCCCTATGATTGGGTGGGCGCAGGGACTGTGTGAGCGGGTGTGTGTGGTTTGGCCCCCAGCCAAGGGCCAACCCTCCACAAATAGAAATAAGAATTTAAAATACTATGTTAAGTTAGTATCTGTCTAAATAGCGCAAAAGTTCTACTCTAACTTTCCCAGTTTTGCAGCAATTAGAAACTTTCAGAGCAGTTTTGGGAAGTAAAGTAAAACTTCACATTACATGAAGCTTAACACTGATAGCAAATGACCCATTTTTCTCCTCCTTTCCCATTCAGTTAATTACTGTTTTGGAACATTAAGTGCGCTCAACTCTATGTCAGGCACTTAACTCCTGCTGCTGATAAATGTATCTAGCAAAGGATTTGATCCTTGAAATTAATGCTTCAGTAGGTTACTTTAGCAGCAACACATCCTGTAAGTCACCTGCCTACTTGCCAATTTATTAAAAACCAAAGTGAATGTATGTTGCTTTCCGTATCAAGCCCATGTACACTCTAGAATAGATATGCGTGTGTGTGTGTGTGTGTGCACATCAGCATGAACATTCACTGGTAAACATTCAGAGGCAGGCTCAGAGCGCCATATCAAAAGCAGGAGGGAATGAGAAAATAACAGCTTGCATTTCCATACAGCTGCTATTCCAAAGCATTCCTAGGCCTTATTTTCTTTATAGGCAACTAAAATCCACACTTTCTCCAGGCACCAGCCATTTCTGAGTTGAAATACAGCATCTGTTCAACACTTGACAGTGATGCCACACAGGGCCTGCTGACAAAAACATTTATTTTCCTCTGAGATAGCTGCATTTCAGTTTTTGATGAAGGCAAATGAGAATGGCTAAATATTATTTGCAGGAGCCCTTTGATGCCTTGATCACAAGCATATGGCAACAAAGTCTGCTCTGCAATCTATGCAGACAAAAAATTAGGACAACTGAAAAGAAGCACAGTCTCTATATCACAAAGGTAAAACTAAGGCACAGAAGGCTGCCAAGAATAGTCTAAGCCTACGCTTTAGATCATCTAAGGTCCAGGATAATCAGAAGATTAACATTTCTCTTCTGTCAGTGCACCACAGTAACACAACTCATCTCTAAATAATGTAGAATTGATTTCGACCCACTTGGAGCAGGACCTGTACATGACTTAATACAACGTTTAGGAACTGTTCCCCAAATAGTTTTGAGAACTGCTATTGGAGTAGCTGTGTACTAACTGCCCAGAGAATAGCTGGATTTGAACATAAAGTGTAAGATCTTACTTAGGTACACCAATTATTCATAGAATCATAGAATGGTTTGGGCTGGAAGAGACCTTAAAGATCATCGAGTTCCAACCCCCCTTCCATGGCCAGGGACACCTTCCACTAGACCGGGTTGCTCAAAACCTCATCCAGCGTGGACTTGAAAGATCTTCTGAATAGTTCAATACCTTGAACCCCTTCAACACTAGGAAGTACGGAGTTACAGAGCACCTTTACACACCAAGACAGTGTGTGCACAAACTCAGTGTCACCCTCTGCCTTCTCCCATTCTCCTTATGCCTGCACAATTATTTATTTAAGATGTGAGTTGTTCAGAGTAGGGACTGTCTGCTTTCACACCTCACAGCTGCCTTATCAATAACCACAAAATAAAGTAACACAACTCTGCCTTTACTGGAAATAAATACTTCTGCATTTGAAATTAGTTTTATGAATGACAGATATTTCAGAGAGAGCAATACTCTCACGTTGTCTACAGAGAAATGTAGGAAGCCAGTTTACCCTCGCGGCTCCTCACCAAACACAGACAGCAGACAGCATTTGGAGCAGTGTTTATTTACATATGCACATGCAGAGACAACCGGCAGGCACAGCATAAAAATCCGTTGGTATCTCCCTGCTCATCGCAATCCAGAAAATTTCCCAGGCACCTGAGAAAAGCTCAGTGTTGCATGGGACAGTTTGCTTACGAAATCCAGGTCCTTAAGCACAACGCAGATGCCTCTCAATTCTCAAGCTTCCACATAGCTCCTAATCTTGCTCCTCATCCTCCAAAGCTGTTGCTACTGAGAGGCCAAATGGTCTGAAGGAGTCACAAATGAAGCAGTGACAGCAATATTCATGTGCACACAGACACACTCTCCTCTACTACCTGGTATTGACAGGGCTTGTGCAGAGTATAAGATTAAAGCATTAACAGCCCACTGTAATGCATGGATCAATTCACATTTCTCAGAGCTACTGTCTCCAGTTGCCTGCAGATGAGGTACTACCAGTAAGTAGATGTCTGCCACTGCCACCTGAACAGATATTCCTCACACCTGTGAGTACTGAAATAAAACAACAGCTAAGAGTCTAGAACTCTAGGAGTCAGAAATGTAGCATAACACTAAAAACGCTACTCGACTTTTACTCAGACACCCCTTTCAGCAAATTCAAATCAGTTATAAAAGTAGCTCTTCCAATAAGGCTGAGGCAATTATCTTAACTGTGGGGAGGTCCTTCTTAGCCTACATTGTAGGCTCATTGCTACTCCATCTCTCTCTCAGAGGATCACATTCACCTGGGTTTGTGTACTTCAGCCTATTCACAAATGGGGAGTATGCTTACTCTGGGCTGTAGAGTGAGTTTGCTGAGAGTAGCACTGTATGTATATGACTCAAAGTCCATGAGTTAAGCGAGTCCCATGACATTTAATTAAAACTATGTACTTCTATCATTCAGATGCTTCTGAAGTTTCTGTTCTTCTTGGGGTGTCTTAAAAACTGCCTCAGGTATAGCACATAGTGTACCATTTGGACATATGCATTACAATAATGCCTTTTCTTATGAAAATGATAAGAAAAAAAAGCTTAAAAGCCATGTTTAGAGCATTTTAAGAGTACTGTTGCATAATGACACAATCAAACTTTGATTCCTGTTTTAAATTACACTTAGGACCAAAAGCATTCCATAAAATGTGTAAGATGTATGGATATTTAACAGCATCCTTTTGAATTACTACAAATCTCTAGAGGAGATGCCAGAATCTGTTGCCACCTTTGTGTCTGTTAAAGTGCCACAATAATATATGTGCTTTTAGACCTACTATTTGAGAGGAGATGTCAGTTCATGGAGAAAACAGGTCATTATAGTTGAGGGGTTTAATGCAATAACAATTATCCCTTAATATATTTCCTTTAGGTTAAGGGAAACATATTCAAGTTTTTAGTACTCTGCTAGTACTCAGAAGTAAAAGCTCCCCCCAATGATTTATGAAGAGCAAACAGCTAAATAAAAGACTGCATGATGATTTCTAAGCAGTCTGAAAGACATGCACTGTTCTAACAGTCAGTTAAAAGTCTAGCCAGGCAGGATACTGCCCAAGACAAGGGACAAAGACTTCTAAGAATCTTTTATTTCCCCTAGTCTCTCATCCAGAAACACCCAAATGATTAGCTTAAGACAAGAAAAATCCTAAATATTGCCTGCTGTGATGCTATTATTGGGGCACGATGGCTGTTATTTCTGAATACTCAATGTCCCTTTGCAGGAATCATACCTTTTCCTGAGAAGGGTACAGCCACCCATGACTACATTCCAGTCATGTGAGCTGTCCCACCATGTCTCTGTAATCGCCACCAGGTCATAATCTCCTGACCGAACACGGATTTCTAATTCCTCCTGTTTATTCCCCATGCTGCACGCATTTGTGTACAGGCATTTCAGGGAGCGAGCTGAGCGCGCCGGTTTCACCCTAGGAGGGTGGGAGGACCCCCGGTCCTTATCAACACTAGAGTGCTGCCCCACTGTTGCAAGCCCCGTTACAGCCCCATCCCCCTTCAAATCTAGTTTAAAGCTCTCTCAATGAGCCCTGCTAGATCCTGTGCTAGGATGTGTTTCCCCCTATGAGACAGACGAGTTCCATCCCTCGACAACAGGCCAGGGGCTGAGTAAACCGCCCCATGGTCAAAGAACCCAAAGTTCCTGTCTCGACACCAGCCCCTCAGCCAATTATTCATGACCTGTGTTTTCCTAGCCCACCCCATATCCTGCACGTCCCTAGAAGGTATAGAGCAGAACACCACTTGCGCACCCGCTCCTTGAACTATCCGCCCTAAACCCCTGAAATCTCTTTTCATAGATCTCAGGCTCCTCTGAGCAATTTCATCACTGCCCACCTGAACTATGAGTAGTGGGTAGTAATCAGTGGGGTGAACCAGCTTCGGGAGTTTTCTAGTTATATCCCTGACCCGGGCCCCAGGGAGACAGCACACTTCCCTACGGCTCGGGTCCGGTCTGCAAATGGGCCCCTCCGTTCCTCTGAGAATGGAGTCGCCTACCACAACCACCCTTCTTTCTTTCCTGGCAGAGGCAGTCTGAATGCGCAGAGTCGACTGCCTCGCCCCTGGAAACCTCTCAGGGGAACCTTCCCACGTCTCCCCACCTACCTCCCCTTCAATGTCCAAGGCTGCAAACCTATTGCTCAGGGGGACCCGGGGCAAGCAGAGGGGGGGTTTGCCCATGACGTCGAGCAGGGACCCTCTCCCAACCCTCCCCATCCCTCAGTTCCCCCTCCTCTTCCTGACAGGGCAGGGGATCCACTCCCACTTGTGGGGTATCACCCTGGTGCCTTTCCCTCTGGCACGCCAGGGAGTTACTCCACCAGTCGATCTCCCGCTCACAGTCCCTGATGGTCTCTCCACCTCATCTTTCAGTTCAGCCACCATCTTGCACCTCACACAAGTGGAGTGTCCGCCACCCTCCCCCCCCCAGCAGCCACAGTTCGGAACAGGCCCTCTGTTTGGGTCGCCACAGTCTTTCTGGGGCAAGCTCTCTGCCTGGTGGAGACCATGACAAAAACAGCGGTCACAGACTACAAACAGATAGGTGGGACTCATGAGCGAGGAGGGGCAGAACTCCTGTGTCCTGCCGCACAGCCTCCCACACCCCCCGCTGCAGCACCTGGTCTTTAGTTCTTCCCTCTTCCTCAGAGGAACCCTGTCTGCTCTCTGGGCTCATAAGGATGTCATGAGGCTTCTGCACCCGACAAAACTTCAGCGTCCCACTACATGAACCGCCTCCTCTGCTGCTGCTGCAGCATGTTGCAGCCTGTTGCAGGTGGTGCCCCCCCGCTGCATGCTCGCTGTGGGCAGAGAGCTGTTTGAAGGCAGCCACCACCTTGTGAAGTTTAAGACATTTACTAGCAAAGTGCTGACAGCTGCCATCTCAGCACCCAGATGTTTGGTTTATTTATAAAATCATTCAACAATCTTTAGTTCCTTCAGAGTTTAATCCCATCTCTGAAGAAAAGAGGTTTTCAGAGGTGCATGACTCAGAACATGCAATGTTCCCTCCCAGTTCTCTAAGTGTGATAATGAAAGTGTTGAACCATTCATAAATTTAATTTCCTTTAGAATTTTTGTGCCTGAGGTTTTATTTGCAACAGTGTTACATTACTATCCTCAGTGATGTTATTTTGTTTTGAACTGGCATAACAGAAAGAAAAAAAACCATATTGTTTAAATGAAGTAGTAGTAATGAAAAATATTATTACAAAGGTGTTATGATGAAATATTACTTATTGTCTCCTGTAAAAAAAGTGCAGGTTTTTTTATAAACTCCACAGCCCAACCTGGCTTCAGGTCCCCCTGCAAATCTGTTCTGGATAGTTACCTTACGGATATCCTGTTTTGGAATTCCACGCAGAGTGCAGTAATAATAAAGATGCTCCCAACCAGTTAAAAGTTCATCCAGAGCATCTTGCTGTGGACAATAGCCAATGAGAATGCCTTCAGAGCTAGCAGACAGTATATCCATTTCAGATCTGTTTAAAGAAAAAGAAAAAGACTTTGATGTTTAAAAAACCCACAAAAAAGCCTTCAAGACAAGCATGTTTACCCTCAACTCCATAGGTAAAGTTTGAATCTCTTTGCTACGATCACTTACCATAATACCACCTTCATGCAATGCATGCTTTTGTTCCCTTTCAGATTAGCATTGCCACCCATTCTAAGGGGGTGTGTGTCAAGACTAACAGATCAACACAGGAGGAGTAAAAATCTATGAGAATTAATTCTTACCAGGCTAACCTCCCTTATCTCTTCGGTAGACCCTGCTTTAATGACATGTATTTCAAAACCATACAGTGTCCATTACATTCAATATTAAAGGGGCAACAGTTGAGAGAGAGAGAGAGGCAAGAGTTGCTGTGCATTCTTTGTGTGCCTGTGAACACATAGAGCCATGCATGCGTTCTCTAAACAACAAGAGTAAAACAAAATGCAGAATATTAAAGCCTAGTAGGTTAAAAGACAATACAGAAAAAAATATAAAATGATACTGATTTAAGAGACATTGGCCATCACTTTGTAGCTGTACAGCATTACTTGAAATTACGTTTGTTGCTAAGAAGGAAGCTTGATTGCAAGGGTACCTCATTACCCATAATGACACTAAATCTATCCTATTTATTCCAACATCTAATTCAACATTCAGTGATGCTGATTTACGCGTACAGAAAAGACCTGCCAAAATCAAGATACTTAATAATAAAAAAATCTGAGCTTTGATGAAAAAAGTTTTTAAAAGGCTCTGAGTAGCAGAACAGTTTTCCCCTTAGTGGTTTTATGTTTCTGGTTAAGATAGCTAAATATATAATTAATCATTTAGACACAAAATAAATGTATTAAATGGAGGATCTACCAATATCAGCACTAGTGAAAATATAAATATGCATTGCCTGCTAACGAGATTCAGTAGTCTGGTGAGAAAAAGAAAAAATAAATTCTGCATTTTACATAATGAACCAAAGCCTCAAAATATATTTTAGTACTGTCAAAAGATAAATTATTGTGATTATGATGAACCTTGCTAGGGGCTAACTCGAATGGGCCTTTGCCCTTAATGTCAAAGATATAAAATTTTAGTATCTTTGTAGGTTTGGATGGTACCAAGAAAGTTAACTGTCAGTAGACACCTCTCTAGCAAAAAAAAATAAAAGGGGGGGTGATAGGGGAAAGAGGATATCAGAAGTGTACTTCCTCATTAATTTATATCCACTTATAGGTTATTTTAAATGAAGTATATTCAGAGTTTTTACCAGCTCAGTTTCCAGCCATACCTAAATCAAATTAAATTATTTTTAAGTTCATATTTACCATAAGAAATGGATTGATTAAAGTTGAACTTTTTGCATAACCTGTCAGAAGCAGTAGATTCCTTATTTAATGAACTCTTAACATAGGGAAACACTATCTACAGCAAAATGCTATCTAGATGCTGCTGAACACAGAGAGATGTGTCTGAGGTTTGTTTTACTAGGAAGATTCAGGCACAATAACAAGGCTTCCTTTTGGTGCAGCTGCTGTCTTTGGAGAAACAAGAGACTAGGGTTTTGGTAATATGCCAAGTTCAGTGACAAGAGAACAAATCACACTCAGGGGTAATTTTGGGGACATTTACTCAGCATGAACCCTGTAGTTGGATAGATGCATCTAGTCTGGAATGGGTCTATACCATGAAGAGCAAAAAATAAGCACACATGTAAAAAATAACCGACATCTAATGTTCTTTATCTAGAACTATATTAGACAATAGTGCTCAGATTGCATCAGGAAATAAAAACACATCAGTGTCACCAGTGCTAATTTTATTATATGATTTTGGCGTTGTGCCTCCTGTAAAGCACACAGCTTTAGATGAACATCCCACCCACTGATCTTTGGCTTTCATAAAGGAAGAGTACAGTGAGAATAGATCATTTAACGTTCTTTCTCAGTTTGCTTCTTACCTTGCAACTTTATCCATTAGTGCTCACCTTGAACACAAAAAGAGTTCCCATTAATGAAGAGATTCTAATGTATTGTCCTGGGTTCAGCTGAGACAGAGTTAACTTTCTTCATAATAGCTAGCAAGAGGCTGTGTTTTGGATTTGTGCTCAGAACAAAGCTGATAGAAAGTGATGTTCATGCAGCTGCCAAGGTCTTTTAGCTTCTCTGGCTGTCTGCAAACAGGAGAAGCTGGGAGGGAGCACAGCCCCAGTTACTATCCCAGGATTTGATCTTAGGTTCGGGACTGAGACCCAAGGTGGCCAATAATCTATTCCAAAACATACACGTCATGCCCAGTGTATAGTTGTACTATCAATGAAAGAAACTTGCCAGACATGCAAGATAGTGGGATGTGTGGTGCCTGGACCCACCCAACAGCAAATACCACACAGCCACTCTCTCACCCTCCCCCCTCCCATGGAAAGAGGCTTGTGAGTTGAGATAAGAACAATTTAATAACTAAAATACAATAACATTGAAAATGATGATGATTATAATAATAATAGACATTATAATATACAAATATGCAAATGAGTAATACACAGTGAAACTGCTCACCACCCAATTACCAGGGCCCAGACTGTTCCTGTCTGAAAATCCTGGAGCAGAGAGAGTCCTGAAAACACAATCTCAGAAAAGAGAAGAGTCGGAGAGACCAAGAGCTGAGCAAGAGAGTGAGAGGGAGAAAGAGAACTTTTCTGGGCAGAGCCTCATCTATAGAATGGGCATGACATGGAATATAACATTGGCCAATTTGCATCTCAATCCTAAACCTAAGGTTGAATCCTAAACTAGTAATTGGGGCTGTGCTCTCTCCCAGATTCTCCTGCAGCTGCAGACACTGGCACAGCAGAGAAACTCAAAAGTCCTTGACTGTCCTGGCAACAGCTCTAAACATCACTATGTTATAGGCCTTCTTAGTGTAAATCCAGAATATAGGCTCACACTAGCTACTATGAAAAAAGTTAACTCTGTCCCAGCTGAACCCTGGACAGGATAACAAACTAAACTCTGAGTGAATAAAAATTTTGATTCAAAAATGTTCCTCCACTGATCATTTTAAGGCTTTTTACATCAATCCATTTCTTTCATGTGTTGAAAAAACATCTGAAATCTAACTTGAGCCCTTAAGGTGGCACAGGACACTCCAGTCAGAAAGCCTTTGCTGGCACTGAAAAGGAACTAAAACATTGGAACAAGTGAAAATTATCTTG
Source organism: Syrrhaptes paradoxus (assembly GCA_013400615.1). Classification (NCBI taxonomy): domain Eukaryota; kingdom Metazoa; phylum Chordata; class Aves; order Pterocliformes; family Pteroclidae; genus Syrrhaptes; species Syrrhaptes paradoxus. Next base: position 20,450 of record VZTO01021991.1, on the reverse strand, counting down.
GACAAAATCTGTTACCTTCTCCTGCCTGAAATAGACCTGTGGTTTCCAAAATGCTAGGCTGGTTATTGCAGAGACCAGATTTGGTTCTTATGTGTTACAGTAGTTACTGACAACATAGTTTGTAGGCAGCTGTGGGCTGACATTCAAAGGTACACCTCAGTTTCAAGTTCCAAGAAAAGTTAGTACCGTCAAGATCAGCTGTATGGCTATTTTTGGAAAAAATGTTCCACTATTGACTCTGCTGTGCACTGTGCTTCACTTTTGTATGCTTTTTCTGCAGTTTTTGAATGTAGTTAAAATAAAGGCAGTGATATATATGGTACTTACAATGCCTTCTGTAGACAGAGAAATTCTGCTCATTAGTCAAAATGAAATATAAATTTGCAAATTGCAAAAGTAGTTAGACATTCCATTGTACTCTGCACATTCAATTCAGTGCATACTAATGCTCCATTAACATTATAAAANCCTGGAGCAGAGAGAGTCCTGAAAACACAATCTCAGAAAAGAGAAGAGTCGGAGAGACCAAGAGCTGAGCAAGAGAGTGAGAGGGAGAAAGAGAACTTTTCTGGGCAGAGCCTCATCTATAGAATGGGCATGACATGGAATAGAACATTGGCCAATTTGCATCTCAATCCTAAACCTAAGGTTGAATCCTAAGCTAGTAATTGGGGCTGTGCTCTCTCCCAGATTCTCCTGCAGCTGCAGACACTGGCACAGCAGAGAAACTCAAAAGTCCTTGACTGTCCTGGCAACAGCTCTAAACATCACTATGTTATAGGCCTTCTTAGTGTAAATCCAGAATATAGGCTCACACTAGCTACTATGAAAAAAGTTAACTCTGTCCCAGCTGAACCCTGGACAGGATAACAAACTAAACTCTGAGTGAATAAAAATTTTGATTCAAAAATGTTCCTCCACTGATCATTTTAAGGCTTTTTACATCAATCCATTTCTTTCATGTGTTGAAAAAACATCTGAAATCTAACTTGAGCCCTTAAGGTGGCACAGGACACTCCAGTCAGAAAGCCTTTGCTGGCACTGAAAAGGAACTAAAACATTGGAACAAGTGAAAATTATCTTGGACAAAATCTGTTACCTTCTCCTGCCTGAAATAGACCTGTGGTTTCCAAAATGCTAGGCTGGTTATTGCAGAGACCAGATTTGGTTCTTATGTGTTACAGTAGTTACTGACAACATAGTTTGTAGGCAGCTGTGGGCTGACATTCAAAGGTACACCTCAGTTTCAAGTTCCAAGAAAACTTAGTACCGTCAAGATCAGCTGTATGGCTATTTTTGGAAAAAATGTTCCACTATTGACTCTGCTGTGCACTGTGCTTCACTTTTGTATGCTTTTTCTGCAGTATTTGAATGTAGTTAAAATAAAGGCAGTGATATATATGGTACTTACAATGCCTTCTGTAGACAGAGAAATTCTGCTCATTAGTCAAAATGAAATATAAATTTGCAAATTGCAAAAGTAGTTAGACATTCCATTGTACTCTGCACATTCAATTCAGTGCATACTAATGCTCCATTAACATTATAAAAAATCAAGGTTAAAATATAATTAATGTAACTATAGCTTAGTTATAATGAAACTAATTATACCGATATACAGTGTAACAACAGCTATCTCAGCCATTATATTGATGTAAATTTATTCTGCCTTTCAAGTAAAGCTATTTGAATTACATTTTTAATTATTTATCAAGCTGAATATCATAACTATCAAAAGAGTCCAAGTTCTAGCTACAAAAAATATTTTACTTTCTCCTCTTTGAAAGCAGTTTTCTGGTCCTATGACTATGTAATCTAACAGCTGAGATGACTGACCCTTAATTCAAATAGGATGGGGAGTTGCTGTCATGGAGGATCTCTCTGTGCAGAAAGAAGATGGAAATTAATGGGAGATTAATTAATTACATGAGGAAGACTGCCAAATGCTTCAACCCTCAGTGGGGCAACTTATGAACTAGATGATACCCGGCTTCTTATTTGTTCCTCTATGTACCCCACTACAAGTGAGACTTTTCTCTAAGTATGAACTTAAAGTTAACTCCACTCAGCAAACTACGATGCTAAAGACTGCAAAATAGAGATGAAAAAGCAGATGAACCAGTAGTCACATTATTAGTTATTTTACATCAATCTTGAGATGACACTTAAAAGGATGTTCACACTTTCTCTTCCATTTAGCTCTCCTCAGTTGAGGGAGGCTTTATGACTCGGAGTCACTGAGGAAGGTTTGGACGCAAATATGGAAAGGGGAAGAAAACAATGAATGGCCAATGTACACTCAAAAAAAAGGAACAGATGTACAATATCTGCTGACACATCAGCTCAGCAGACATTCAAAGACTATGAGGACTCACTTTTCTCTCCTCTGTTTTACCACTTTGTTAAGTGTCAGCTTTTCTTAGTACGTATTTAGTACAGACCTTACTTCTTCAAGTTATTTGACAGAAAAACTAACTACAAAAATGTTTACAGTTTTGTACACTAGCTTTCATTAAGCCAGTTCACACACTAGTGGCAATCTTGTTATGGGAGAAGAGCTAAGCATAAGCGAACTTGCGTCCATTTGTACTCTTAAAGAGGAACAGCTGTGCTAATGAGAACACAAAAAAATCCCTTCTAAATGTCAAGCAGACCATGCAGTTAACTATTATAAATATTTAAGCCAATATTGACAACTCCTTTGTATGGATGTTGTTCAAAAGCAAGTCAGAGTCTCCCAATGTCTTATAGTACCATATTTTATAAATACAAGTAAACAAATTTTAATAAAATACTCTCCTTTCTAGTAATTTTCCTCTTTGCTATTAATATTTTTGCCCTTTATGAGAGGGACTCCTGGTACTTCAGTATTAATATTTTATTTCCACATCTTCCAAAGTAACTGTGTTGCAATCAGAATGGGGTTGCAAAGGTTAGAAGTTGCCTAAAAACATTTCTGCAGAAGGATACGAAAATTTTAAAAAGCAGGTTTTTGGCAGACTGCTCAGCTTGTATACTGTAAATGTGCCTTAGCCATGTAAGATACAAAGTGTAGGCACATAGTACCTATTTAATTTAAAAACCTCTCTGCTTCTGTGCTTCTGTGCCAGGAATACCAGGCTTCTGAGAACACTACTGGAGTAAGAAAAGGAGAAGATTTCTTACCATTATATCCCCCTTCCTGCATTTATCTCAGGTCTAAATACAAATCAATCCACCTAAAATTCCCTGAGATGAGTAACTTTAATCATTCTTCAACTGTCGTGGAAGGGTTCTCCAGATCTATTGTGGTTATAATCTTACTATGGAAGATTCAACAAATTTGCCCCCTAGTGACTTTCAGTAGTACAGCAACACAGGGCACCACGATGTGCTTAACAGCAGTTGCCAAAATACGATGCGAGGAACAAAGTCAGGAATGACATTCACCTCCTCTCCCAGCCTCAAAGTTTGTTCCCCCAAATTTAGCTAGCGTGTAACTGCAGTTCTTGATTGAGGTTTCCTTCTCAAATTAGAGATAAATTTTGAAAACTTGGGAATATTAGTTTTACACTCACTTCATCCACTTCAAACACATTAAAATTCATAACCTGGATTGATACCACCATAATACAGGGTGATAATTAATGTTGCTAAGGCATTTTGGACACTTAAATGCAAATCCCTCAAGCCTCCTAAATGTGTCAAATTTCAGTATATGCTAAATAACATTGCCTCTGAAATCATGCTTTCATGTTGGATTTATAAAACACAGTAGGGGAAATGAAAGTAGCACACATGATGTGCAGGGAGAGCATTGTTAAATACGAGTAGCATACAAAACTTGATCTTAGAAGAATGTTTATGTTTAGCCACAGGTACATAACAACAAGTTTAGTAAAAGGAATACAGACATTGTTAAATTGTTTTGTGATTATTTTGAAAAGTTATCTTTAGGGGGTCTGACAAAAGAAGTCAGGTGGTCAATTAATATAGTGTAAGTGCCAATATATGTGATGTTGAAATATAACCTTATAACTTTATAGTTACTTTCAAGGGGATATTAAAATTTTGAAATTGTCACACCAGATCAAATCATTTGTCCAAATATAGATCTGGTACCAGGGGAAGTCATATCTGGTACAGGGAAAGTCATACACAATCCATGAATGCACAGGTGGGACCAAAGGTAAGTCCCATTAAAATCTATGGAAAAAGACCCTTCAAAATCTAATCAAAACCTGGAAGCTTAAATACTGCCTTAAGGGCAATATCTCATCAAAAATTACTACAGATTATTTTATTTCCGTAAATCTCAAAAGCTCTTCAGAATCATGCTAAACTTCTGACCTCCATTAAGGTAATTTAAGATTACCCCCTTGAAGCACTGCTCATCAGCCTAAGCCTGGAAAAGTTTCAGTGCAGCACTACTATGGGAGATATATGTCCATGCATCTGGACATACCGTGTGTTAAGATTTTTGTCAAAATTTTAAAAGGCTGTATGTTAAGGTTTCGTAGAGCCTACTCTTTTGCTGCCAGGCAAGTCTATTCTCAATTAACAGAGCTGTCAGACGGAATTAAATAATGCTAAAAGGCTTTCCTGCAGAGACTTAACATCAATAAAGCAATATACATTTAAAAGGGAACAAAACAGGTCCTTAGAGTACAGTATAAAGGACTGAAGACTGCTGGGTCTTTGATCATCGACATTATCAATTAGCACTATTCTGACCAAATCCTGTGTTATTTACCCTGTAGGAGTCCTGATAACAGCACGCCCTGCAGATGGGATAATATCTCCAGTCAGCATCTTAAATGTTGTGCTTTTCCCAGCTCCATTTGTTCCCAGGAGTCCAAAACACTAACAGAGATAAAAAAAAAAAAAAAAAGGCAAAAAAAAGAAGTAAAAGCAATCAATCTGCTATGCTGAAAGAAATAATTAATAGACACTCTTCAAAAGTTTCTCCCCTTTTCATATTTCCTCTAATACGTTTGTAAGATGCTGTATATGGATATACTGTATGTGCAAACTCCCTTTCCCCTTCAAAATAAATTTTCAAAAAAAAGTACATATAATGCTTTGATTACCCCTAAAAGTGATTTATTTAGGATTCTAGGCCTCCACTTAAAACCCTGCCCAATAACTAAATGCATTTATCCATATTGCTAGTAAATGCTAGATTTGAACCTGAGGATCTCAAGTCCTATTTGAGAGTCCTGACTACCAGTCTACAGAGTTAATATTTATCAGTTTCTCATGAGTTGCTTCACTCTGCATGAGTAAATGAACACCGAACAGCCAAGGTACAAACTGACTGAACAGTTATTTCAGGTCCCTAAATGCAATTAATATATGCTTAAATTAGGACAGGACTCATATTAAGTCTACATATAGAACTTTATAATTTTTAAAATACTTGTTTGATGAACTTTCTAATTGATAAGTAGGCTTTAAACAGCAATAACATCCTCCTGGTTATCCCAGTTACCCAATAACTGATCTAACTGGCAGGACTTCACCGAACCTGCTCTGCCATTCACTAGCTTCTCATATCTTCCAATTTGCTATTAGCAACCAAGAAAAGTTTTTTCCTTAACAGTATTTTTCAAGTTAACATCTGCAATTCCCAAAAGCATAAAAATCATGGAAAAAAAAAACCCCATACAAAACAAAAGCAAACAAATGCTGTTCTGAAATCTTTAGAATTACCATATTCGGTGCCACATTTCAGTTTATTAAAATGGCATATGAGTATATTATACACTATATTAAAATATACTGTGATAATTTCAGCATGGGAACTACAAATTTGCCTCTGTGACAAATTCAGGATTCAGTCCACAGTTTGCAATTGAGCTATGGATTCTTTGTTTTCTCTTCAGACATTGAACTGCTATGCTACCTACTTGTTTTTTATGTTAGCCTACAAACCAGAAATTTGATAAACATAAGGAAGAAGAAAAAATTAAGACTGATGAATTTGTAAACCAAAAAATAAGTGAACGGTTGCTTCTTAAATACTACCACAGCTTCTACTTTTATCTTGTTATTGATTTTCAGAATTTACTACATTTAAAATTGTTCTGCAGCTATCTGCAGATCTTTGATTGTAGACATCCTGAGTATCTCTGAACAATTGCTCAGAGTGAAGTATTATTTTCTGAAAGATAAAAAAAAAAAACCACCTCTTTACCTCTCCCCTTGGTATTCCCAAGCTTATACTTTCCACAGCTGTGTTCTTCTTACTGACACTTCCGTAACACTTCCTCAGGTTGTACAGAAGAAGAATATCATTAGCAGTTCTTCCACCAAAGAGTCGCTGTCGCTCCTTTTCTACATCAACATCTTCTGAAGGGCTGACCATGTTGTTAATTGAACACTGACCCCTAAAACAGAAGATTATAACAAATGACACATGGCAAGTTGGACATTGCTGTACTCTGGATAACTCTTTTATTTCCCTGGTTGCAATCCCTTAAAGCTTGGTGATCAAATATCAGAAGAATCCAAGGGAAACAGCAAATACTTGTATTTTTTCTGTAGTTTCCACTGATTCAGGTACACCATGTTATGAGAGGTATTTGTCTTCAGGTGTCCAAAGGAATACACCCTTTTCTTTCTTTAAAAATTAGTGTCCACTATGGTAGAATAAAAATGGTAACACACCTTGGTTTCTGAAGGAGATCCCAATGAAGAAAAATCCGTAAAAGAAGTAGTAGTGTTCCCTGCAGGGCCATTTCCACAAAAATCCAGCCAAGGAAATTCATCTCAAAAGGGCTCACATATGAATCTATTCCAAAGTTGCTGGTTAGGTCAAACTTGATCTGATTGTATGAAAGTTCTATTAAACCCTGGCCTAAGCAGAACTGTGGGAATATGATGAACACCCATTTGAGGACATTGTAGATGTTCTGGAAACTCTGTATTAAGATTGTGCAAGGGTGGGGGGTAGGGGTAGGGGAGAAAAAAAAAAGAAAAAAATTATCATTCTCTGAGAACATATTAAGCACACTTTAAAAGTTGGACACAGCATTCAAATCTCACTCAAGGTGAAATTATTTCAGATTATATTGTGAACTATTTTGGGGCAGGGTTCAACTCTTACTGTATTTTAGAGTGCCTAGGGCCATGGGATTCTAATTTTAGTTTAAGTTCACAGAGAGTAACAAAACACATGTGGCCATGATAATTCTATTTTCTTAAAATTTTAATGTTTGAATGCTATCAATTCTAAATCAACAACACAAACCCAAACCTGCCTCCAAATTTGAGTGGCATGTAATCCAGATTTGATTTCAAATATCAAGTTTTTGACCTGGTACATGCATAGATATTCATACACATTCTGGATCTCTGCTCCATCAAGTTGCTTAATTACCATTATGACTGATGAAAATCACATACATGGAGTGAGAATGCATATTACTATTCATACATTGCATTACAGATCCTAGGAATATGCAACTTATCTCTTATGTCAATATTATTCAAATATATTTTACAATGCATATAATCTACTAAATGGACCAGAACAGCTCCCATTATGTGCCAATTACAACTTAATGGTCTGGAAAATGTCAAGGTTTCAATTAACATTGTTTTTCCCTTATTACAGCACTTTTTGTTTTTGTTATAAACAGGTTAAAATTGAAGATGGTAACAAGCACTACAGTATAGACTAGGACAGAAAAAATCATGAATGTTTAAAACATGTAAGATTTTCTGCTGTGCATATATATAAACATACACATATATACACAAACAGATACACACATGCATTTCTGTGCACACATCTCATGATTAATGTAAAGCAAAGATTTCATACTGACCTGTACTTTGGAAATTATAGCTAACAAACGAGGTAAGAGAGTCACCAGCATGGTACACAGTCCAAACACAAAATTTAAGGAGATGTAAGAAATAAAAGCTACATCTGAACTTGAGAAGAATCTGGATATTAGATACATCCACGGTAACGTTGCATATCTGAAAGTTTAAAGAAATAATATTATCATAAATAAGTTCGGTTTGGGCCTCACCAAAAAAAAAAAAATCCAGCTATCATGCTAGAAAAAAAATCTAGATAGTCCTAACTTTTAAGATATGCAAACAACTCTTTTGACCAACTGAGAAAAAAGGACAAATTTGGGATATATTTTCTTTCTCAAATTACCTCGTGATTCTGTAGATGTATACATAGTTACTGCCTTGTGATGGGCAGATACAATCCATTTTTGCGTATATCGACTGCATACATTTACTTTCACTGTTCCAGAAAGCTCACAACCTTGACCTTTTAATGACTGCAAAACCACACATCTTAACAAGCCTCTTACACAGAGACAGAATTAAAACCGAATACTTGAAGCTCAAATTGTGGATGCTGAGCAATCACCTTTCCTTAGAGGTTTTCACAGAAAGAAAAAAGAACAAAAAAGGAAGGAGAGGGTGAGCAAAGAGAGAGGAAAGAAAAAAAAAAGAAAAAAGAAGGAAACAAAAAAAGCATTGACTTTGAACGGGAACTAAAATTTGTGCCTGTGATATCCGAGAACTGAAATTTGCCAGAGATCATATTAGCATTGTTATTACCTAAAACAAGTTATCAGTTAATAGAATAGTAGGTATCAAATATGAGTGCATAATTACTTCATAGCACAATGGTGATAAGACTGCATGTCTGTGGTTACTTTTCAACTCAAATCCTTAAAGAAGGAGGGAAGTCACCCTCCATTCTGGCAAGTCAAATGACGCCTGTCCAAAATGGAGCAGTCATATTTTTTATGAAGAGTAAGATATGTCTAGCCAGACAAAAAAATGCCTAAGCAATTTGATGAGCATGAATTTCATGTAAAGAAAATTTATTTTCCATTCAACATAGCATAAGACATATCTATTGAACAAGAGTATATAGATTGCAGGAGCATAGGTATCAGCATACACCATTGCATGATGATAAGTATATATGTAGTTTATATATAGTTGTATACATAAATTATTCTTATATAGTATTAATATACATATATGTAATTGTTTTAATAGTGAGCTCAATTCAAGAGCAACTAGCCAAAAATCTGTGAATTCACTTCGTCATTGCATTAAATGTTAGTTTAGATTATGAGCCATAAAAGTCCCTTTTAAATTCAGTGTCGTGCACTTTGCAGGTGAACTTATTTAATCTAATACCAAAGTCCTTCACTATAAGAAACAAACTTTCCAATCCTGCTGTGAAGTAATAGTGATGTTATCCTCAGTTTACACACATTAGATAGAATCATAGAATCATAGAATGGTTTGTGTTGGAAAGGACCTTCAAGATCATGGAGTTCCAAGCCCCCTGCCATGTGCAGGGACACCTTCCACAGGCCCAGGTTGCTCAAAGCCTCATCCAACCTGGTCTTGAACACCTCCAGGGATGGGGCATCCACAGCTTCCCTGGGCAACCTGTTCCAGTGCTTCACCACCCTCACAGTAAAAAATTTCTTCCTCATGTCTAGTCTAAATTTACCCTCTTTCAGCTTGTACCCATTACCCTTTGTCCTCTCACTACGCCCCCTGATAAAGAGTGCCTCCCCATCTCTCCTGTAGGCCCCCTTTAGATACTGGTAGGCTGCTATGACTTAATGTTTGGATCTCAAATGAGGATTTTAATTATTCAAGGTCACACTTTACTTTTCAGCATCCTGTTGTCAGTCTTAATCCTACAATATTTTCTTCCCTTCATGCACATACCAAAATCACTGTTCTAAGTTTTGCTCTGAATTACAATACTGTAAATGCAAGACAAGTCCATCCTTGGAAATAGCTCAGGAAAGAGACATGATTTAGACTGCTGCTACTCTGCTGTAAATGAAAGAAAAATTTGATTTGTTTGCTTATAGCTGGTAAGAAATGAGTAAGATTTTCAGAATACTAAGGTTGTATGGCGTTCAAACCTAGCCTTTAAAGTAGCTTCCTGTCATGCCTACATTTCTATCCTAACTCTTTCTTTTCCTTCAGCTTAATTTGTTGTTTTGTCAGTATGAAAGGTAGAGCATTTTGGACAAAAGTGCCTAAGCAGTTGCACTATAAAACACTTTGCTATCACCTAAAAGAGGAAAAAATGCAGTTTAGTTAAGAGACCACTATATTTTTAAAGGAAATCAGTTATAAAGTAGCACACTAGGAAATTTTTGATTATTCTTTCATGCATATCCCCTTCTGGAACATAGTTTAACTTTTTCACCTTATTGTCCTATTTTTATCTTTATTCTAGATCAGAAATGTTGCACAAGTGTACCCTGAAGATAAAAAGAAAATTTTAAAAGAAAAAAATGCATTAGAGAATGCAGACAACTGAGAATTACGTGCACAGGACTGGGGAAGGATAAAATTACCACCATAGGCTTAATCACATTTACTGTGTAGTTAGGCTGCATAAAGAGCAGAGTAGGAAGAGTGACTGCCCTGAAATTTATCGGTGTACTTGAGACACTTTAAACTTACTGACTAACAGTTATTATATGTTTAATACATGTTAATACACATAGAATACATAGATCTTCTTGCTGAAAATCATTGTAATACCTGTTATGTCAGCCAAAGCTGAACTGTACAGGAGGGATTATGCTGAGATGATTAAACTGCATCTGCAGTCAACAAAAAAAACAGTCCAGATTTTCAGTCAATGCCTGTTTCTTCTGAAATATCCAAACTTTAAGTCAGCATTTTGGTTAAAACAATGCCAGCATAACTCTTAGCACCTGGGATTTAGTAGTACACTGCAGGCAGGACAAAAACACATGACAGCAAACATATGATGACTTCAGGAGACATAAAGACAGGTACATTTGCTGCTTGACTAAGATACCTATAGATGACTATTCTTATGCTAGAGTCACAGCAACTGGATTACAAGAAGGATTTGACAATTGTAAAGGTAATGAAAACAGAGATGAGTTTTAGTAGTGTAAAGTCTTTGCACTAAGACTGATAAGAATTTCTGCCTCTAACTTGAAGGAATCAATTGGTAGCAGTGCAGAAGGAAGAAGAGGGAAGATGAGAGTAATACAGAGAGGAGAAAAGTATGAACTTTTGATGTTTCATGTGAGTTATTTACAACAGCCTGACGCCATGACCTCTAGAACACTACATACTAGTCTGGCCATTCATGCCCAAGAACAATCGTAGAATTTTAGAACGGGTTGAGTTGGAAGGGACCTTGAGAATGATGAGCTCGAATTGGAGCTATAGGGAAAAATTATTAATAGAATCATCCAGGGAATGGGAAGTTCTTTTCATAAGAGAGGACTTGGCTTCTTTGGGATTGCAAAAGATGTTTGATGAGGGACAATTATGAAGTATGGTTCCAAATAAATTTGGGCTGGAATTTCAAAGAATACATCCTGCTGTGGGGATACTGAAACAGTTTTCCAAAAGAGGAGTTGCTGAAGGCATGAGATCTTGAAAACAATTTCAAGATGAAATATAGTAAGGGGGTTTTTTTTGTGTGTATCTGAGACTCTTCCTGGAATGGAACATGTCCTGATCTTGCAGAAGGTCCTTTCTACTTTCCTTCCCTCTGATTCTCTCATGGACCAGTTATACTTCGTTATTTAAACCTCTCCCCCCCTACAAAGATAGCAACAATTAGTTGCTTGAGATAAAGAAGAAACTTCTCAGAATGCTTATCCTGTAGCTATCCACCTCCAGCATTTCTCACATCACCTGGGACTGCACATAGGAAGACTTAAAGGAACGTAACAGAGAGACCATTAGTTTGAACCTAGGGCTTAACAGCTCTATCTCTATAGAGAAATAAATCCTCTGTTTAATCAGTTATTTTAACTTTTTATAACTGTTCTTTCATGTGAAACTAAGCAAGAGGATGACCTCTTCTCTAAAGTAACAAGTGATAGGATAAGAGGAAACAGCCTCAAGTTGCACCACAGGAGGTTTAGGCTAGATATTAGAAAAAAATTCTTCACTGAAAGAGTGATCAGGCATTGGAACAGGCTGCCCAGGGAAGTGGTGGGGTCACCATCCCTGGACGTGTTCAAGAAGCTTGTAGATGTGGTTCTTAGGGACGTGGTTTAGTGGGTTAGGTGGTGTTGGGTTGATGGTTGGATTTGATGATCCTTGAGGTCTTTTCCAACCTTAATGATTCTGTGATATGGGATGACTTTCCTCTCTCACAGTACTATTTCGAGTCAAATCTCTAGCCATCCCGGTACTCCACATTGGACAGATTTCTCCTTGGAAATATAAATTCCTGGAGCTACATAAAATTACAGAATTGCAGAAAATGGGTAGAACTGCAGTAAAAGACAGACACTTCTTACCTTCTTGATGATATTCTGCACAGCTAAGCACTGAAATTCTGACCTATGTTATTATACCCTCATTTTCTGGAAGATAACAATCAATTTCTAAGAGCAAATGGTTGTTACACAGGCTGAGTATAGTCTGAGACATTTCCAGTCCTTTTTTCCTTTTTTTTTTTTTTTGTCCAAGTGCTGAGCATATCTCCCTCTACCTTCCACATGGAACTTTCAAGCTCATATTTTAGCCTGTTTTCTCACTATCTTTTGCTGAATCATAATCATTTCCAAAGAGAGAAAATAATGCATCCAGCAGCAGCAGGTACAAACCAAGTCTAAAGATTTCTGTTTGTTTCTTACAAGGTATAATTCCACAATAACATTTCCAATCACATACCCAAAGAGTATCAGCAGGAGAACAGTGGCTGCCAAGTTCTTTCTGAAAGTGAAGGCAGATAGCTGGAAGGCACTAATAACACCAACACAGAGGGTGACTGGAACCATGTAAACCAGCTAGAAACAGAAGAAAAAAGGCACTTAGGAGGTGAGCATCTCTTACTGGTCTTAATTAGCATAGAAGGGCTCTACAAATTAATGTTTCCATATTTGCAACATAATTACACTATAAATTAGGAAGAATTAGGCAGAAAAGCTCTGAGATTTCATAGTCCACCCTTGCTGTGAAATTGCCCCTCTTACACATACACACATGAAACAGTCTGACAAAATAAAATCTGACTACGGAATATTCCCCTTAATTCCATTTCTATTGACCTTTCCAATACACCCATTTAACAAGCTAACTCTTCCAGATAATGAATCTGTATGGGACTATTGCTCAAAAACACAAAATTATACCATGAATACAAAGTCTTGGATTCAGAAAGAGCAGTTTCACCAACTGGTGCTTCAGTCATAGGAGAATAGTAAGAATACAACTTTAAGAGAGACTTTAAGAAGGACCATGTGTGCTGATGAGGCAAACAACAACTTTTAATGGGAACAGACATAATATTTATGAGTTACAGCAATTAGGCAACAGGGAAATCAGTTTCTCTGTTTAGTGTCTTAACATAATGGTAACCAAATACTTAAGGGGAGGGGAGGATGTAATTGATACAGGGGATTCATATCCAAGTGTTCAACAGAGACAGGTTCTGCTTGCAACTAGCAATGAAAAGATGTGAAAATCTGTGTGCAGTTCCATTCTGCAACTGCCTGCTCTGTGCACTGAAGCTGAGTTCATTAGGGCAGTGGCTGCCTCCATTTCTCCTTATGTAATATTTAACCCTATCCTAATACAACAGAGATTCTGAGATGCAACTGCAACAGAGGCAACAAATTAAGCTCTAGCTAAATATTCAGTGTAGAAGAACAGCATCCTTACTGTTAAAATTGGACTTTCATACTGAAGTATGATGCAAACCTGTTCAAAATTAAAATAGAGGCTATCGCTTCTTTGCCAATGTGAAGACAGACCTTTTGTTAAGAGAAGGGCAATGGAGTGAAATATAGACGGATGTAATGTTCTCATCTTGTTCACAGTGTATCCTATTCAGTGCCACATCATACCATACCATTTAGGTTTCAGTTATCCTGGAGCTGTTTAAAAAGTATGGTAGAGAAGTAACAAAGCATCTGAGTCCCAGTATGTTTCAACAGACCTAGGACTTTTTTCTAGAAATAAATAAATAACTTGAAACATTAAATTCTACTAGAAATCTTACCTGAAAGCATGATGTGTTACAAAAGTTTGACACAGACAAAATAAACTTAATTTTGTCCCTTTAGTGACTCAAGTTTAATCTGAACAAAATTTCTCTATTTGTCAAGAAATTTTCTTAGCGCCTAAACATTTTCAGTTTTTTGAGCATAGTAAAAAATACCATTCACATGTATAAATGCAGTAAGAACAGCCTGATTCTCAATGCAGCAACTTCATACATCAAATACTTCTGCAGGTCTAGTAAAGATTATGCTACCAATAATACAAGACATAGCCTGTAATACTTAAAATATGTAGAGGGATTTCAAATTTAACAGTTCATATATTCATGTGTTCAGTGTCCCTAAATGATCTGCAGAACAATTAGCATTTAAAGCAGCATCTGTTCTTTTGCAGATCGTGATTGATCACGCAGTACTGTGCTGAATTTGTGAGAACATTTTGAAAGGAAGAGATTGGCAGAAAATAATGAGGAGTTGACTTTGCTGCACAAGGAGAAACTGAATGATGAAGTACTGAGTTTTTAACCAGTCCTCTGACATGACAGAAAAAGGAATACAATGATTGACTGGCCAATAACGTTTGGAGAACTGTTCTTTTGCTTCAAGCTTGCTCAAGTGTGAAAATCCTGATTTCAAGGATGGATGGTTGAAGCTCTAATGTTTCAAATTTATAAAAGCCTGAATGAGAACAGGGAGCATTCCAAAAAATCTGTTCCTGACCAGGCTAGTTCATGTTTGCGTTGCCTGTGCTAGATCCCATCCTTTCCTTCCATGACCCAGGGTGTGTAAGCAAGGTGCAGAAAATTTATGTCTCTCCTCTAGGGTCAGGAATCTTTTTATTTTTGAACGATCCAGGTGACTCAGTTGTTTGCTATTGTCTCTGAAACCAATCTCGTAATCCAAAACACCTTCTTTAAGAAGTGAACTATCAACACACAACACCCTAGTTCTTTAAAAACAGTAATTCTATCCCTTTCCCAGAAACAGATAACTTAATGTCAAATTCCCTCCAAACATTCAACTAGTACAATTGCAAGCCTCATCACAACTGAATTATGAAAAAGCCTTTCAATAAGGGACATATATGTATGAATTATATATATAGGTACACTCACATACATATATATACACTATATATATATATATACACATATATAATGGGGTAATTTTAAATTTTAGTTCTTATAGAGTCATCTTTGAAAAATATATTTGAAGATAATTTGTGGAATTTATGCTTAAATGGAATCCAAACAAGCTCCATTACACAGCTGATGAAAAAAATCAGTGACTGGGGACTAGCAATGACTTGAGAAAGTTGATTCTATTGCACCACCTTTGCTTATTGGCCTGAATGCAAATCAACTTCTCAGGCTTGAAGAAAGTAAGCAAAAATTCCTATTCCATTTAACTATGTTGGCTTAAATCCAACATGCCAAAGTCAGGACCTTACCTTAAAAGGGTGAGTTTTAGGGAAAAAATAATAACTTTTGTGGTATTTTCAAAAGAAATAAAGATTTTCAGATTACTTAATGAACTGCGTGCAGACACTACTATTTGTAGTGCTAACAATGGTAAAAATTACTTACTTCATATGAGGAAAAATAAATGTTTAGGGCAGAGACTTCATCCATTTCTGATCTAGGTCACTCTGTGTATGTGAATTGATAAATAATATTTTCTACTATCTATCTTGCTGTAAATAAAAGGTACTAGTTACGAGTATCTCTCATATTACCCACCAACAGACAACATAATTATGCCTTTAAAGTAGCTGACTAGTATCTTCAGGCTTCTCCAATAATCTGGACAATTTTGCCAGTGGCAACTCAAAGCGCAGAAACCCCTGCTATGAACTGCTGTGTGGAAGATTCTCACTGTCTAGGTTGATTAACCAACTCCCTTTTATTTGTGGGTACCTACAGCTAGCATATGCTTTATCTTAAATTTCAACTTCGAAAAATGAAAAACGCAACCCCTGCCTTAAAGAATTTTATCTGACAGTATTAAAGTAGGAATGGTGTCCTAATGCTTGTTGACATGACAGCCAAGAGTTTTTGCTCTGCAAAATTCAAATCTTGTTCACCTCTTGTGACCGAAACAGATTCAGACACAAGTTTAAGAAATACATTTCATTCT
>VZTO01021990.1:165799-194511 GCA_013400615.1 Syrrhaptes paradoxus | reverse complement strand
TCCAACCTAAATGATTCTATGTAATTCCGTGTCTCCCTTCCTATCCCCCTCCTACCTTTGGTGCAGGACTCCTGATGAAAGTATAAGAGCTGCTCAGAAAGAGGTCAGCTACTAAATGATATCTAAATCCTAGTCCCAGATATTCCATTTTAAACATGTTGCATAGCTAACACTGTGACACTTTGGCAATATGATGGAGGGGAAAAAAAAAACCCAAACCCAAACCTGTGCCAGCTGACTGATGAGCACCCATCTTTTTTAATTAATTGGGTTGAAAAATGTCTTGTGTCAGTTTGAATGTAGGGGCTCTTTCAGCTGTGTTTTTCTGGATACGGATATAGATATAGCTAACTGCAGATTGGAAAGCCCAGCGTGAGGCCTCATAAATGATAAAAATATGTATATACTAGAATTATACACACGCGCGCGCACATATTGGATAAATTGATACTTAAACACATACGTGTGTATATAATGTTCTGTTCCCTGTTCGGAGAGATATTTATAAACAAATTTCATATATATATATCTATTTCTATTATTCACAGCTCTATGTGCGTGTGGATTGTAAGATCTAGGTTGATTTTTGTTGGGTTTTTTTTCCTGGTATGCTTTTTAGTTTTTAGTGGAGTAATATATCTGATTTCTCTTTAAATTAAATGAATTTATTTGTCTGCCTTCCCTTAATGGAATCAGTTTTGATATACTCTTTGTTCATGCTGTTACAGGCTTCAGTCTAAGGGCTCTTTGTATTAACTTTTTTAAGTTACATTACAAAGAGGTTTTAAGATTTCCCAACAGGCTTTTATTTAACCAGGGCTTTTGATCTCAAACCTGCTGGGGCCTAGTGAAATCCTTACCAATTCTCCAGTAACTCCTCACTATTGGAATTTGAAAAGACCCACCTGAAGGATTTAACTCGCTGTATGGCTTCAGCCATCCTTTAGATGCTTCTATTCATGCAGACAGAGAGGGGGTCGAGGGCACCTTTTGTGATCCTCCAAGTAGCCTAAGGTGCCCTTTGCATAAGTTGTACTCCTGAGGAAATAAAAATCAGGAGGACACAAACCTATATACCTTATTTCCTGCTATCTTTACTTAAAGGAGGAGCACAGGGGGTCTGCTTAACATCCTTTGCTACCTAAATACCTTTTGGACATGGGAACTCAATAAAGGAACTTTCATTGCATCCATTACCCTACTGCGGTGCATAGCAAATTAGATTTAAAAGGGTACTTTTTCCCTTACAGCTATTTCTATCATTTTCTTTAAAATTTCAATTTAGTGTCTAGTGACAGAATATTCTGTAATGTACATTAGAACTATATAACACCAATTATGCTAACTGTGAACATTATTTCAAAAGAATTAGTTATATTAAGTTATAGACGAATCATTGGGGAAAAAAGGTCAGGTTAGGAAAAAAAAAAAAAAAAAGGAGCGATGTGATAATGTTTTAAAGGAGCAACACGGAGTGAATGCTCTTTTCATTTTTTAATCCTTTCGTTTTGCGTAACCCACACTGAAATTTCCCTACTGGCTCGGACTTCATGATTTAGGCAGGGGGATGGCATGTCACCCTGTCAGTTTACAGCTGCAAATCATGGTGTAAAACCTACAGCTGAGTCTTGTGGTTGTGGAGAAACATCATTTCCTCTGGTTTTGGGAAATGGGATCATGCAAATTCATTAAAACTGTTTTTGGCAGACACTGATGGCCAGTACGTAGAAAAAAAAAAAAAAAAGGGAAAAAATGCTGTCAGACCGACCTTGAAAGAATATAATAACTAAGCACATTCTTGTCACAGTTTTGGTTGCCTGTTTTCTTTCTCATGACTGTAACACACACGATAGTTCTATTACCTGCATTTTTGGTTAGTTTTCTCAGATTTTTTTTTTTTCATTTCAGTCCAATATTAAAAGAAAACCACTCGAAAGAATTCAACAGAATCCAAATCTACTTTCTTTTTTAATGACTCTTTTTTCCATTTGTTTATTTGGTTTTGGTTTGTGGGTTGGAGGGTTTTTTGAGTTTCAAGGTGTTTGGGCAACTTCTCTATGTGCATTTGATCTGGATATGTATTGCATTGGAGATGTCTTTGTGTAGATGAGTAAAATAAAAATTCTCTATTTTACTGCTTTTTTTTAAATTTTATTTTTCTTCCTTAGAACTGGTTTAAGACTTTTGCTGGAACCGTATAAGGTTTGGTTATTTCAGTTTGTAGGGATCCCTGGCAAATCATTTGTGTTTGTTTGACGTCCTGTGGGGTCAAACTGCCATGAATTTTGAATTATCTCAAAACTGTGTAGTTTACTTCACCCAAACTGCCTTCCACTTGAACACATAAATCAGCTCCGTTGAAATCTAGTCATCTAGTCTGGGTCTTTTTTTCTTTTTTTTTTAACCACTTGGGATTTGCCCCAGCTCCAGTAAGAGCTGGAACATCCAATCCCTCGCATTCAGAAGAGCTGCCATCACACCCAGGCTGCTCCCACAGAATAAAATTGCCACTAACCAAGTGCCAAATTGCTGAGCAGGGGACAGCTGTGACTGTCCATCACGTGCCACCAAATGATGGGTCCTTAGGCAGACCATGCAATATGCCCCACCTGGGACTGTGGCTGACAGCGGGCTCTCTTAGGGTGAGTTTGGCTTTTTTGGGGGCCTTCGTACACCCATCTAGAGTTCAATGAATTCACAAAACTCGTAGGACTCCAAGTCAAGACTCTTTTAGCTTGCAAGCACAGCTCCAAGTGGAGTTGTAGTGGGAGCTTTCACTTTTTCTCAAGCAGCGAAGTGAAATTAAAAGCAGATGCACACACTGGCATTGTCTCGGGGGGGACGGATGATATTATTTCACCAGCTTGACATCTGCTGAGACTAGATGAAAACCCAAATTGTGCTGGGCTAGTCCTGTGTTCTGGACCCTCTGAAATGGATTTGCCCCATCAAGTGTGGTTGTGGGTTCAATCCTACCTACAAACCTCTGGAGGGTTTCTCTAGGGCTTCGAACTGGACTTTTTTATGTTAAGAAGATGCAAACCCTGCTTGGTAGGTTTATATATTTGTGGCACGGATTCAAACTTTAGTATGAGTCCATCTTTACAAGACAGTCGAAAATAAAGGTAGATTGGGAGGGGAAAAGGGAACTTTTAATGGGCAAGGCCTGCTCATGTTTGGATGCATGTCCACAGGAAAACACCCCGGCCCAAGACATTTATTCTTAATAAAGTTAATGAGAAATTTTCTGGACAATGTCATCTTTGCCCACCTCAAAGAGTGGAGGATGTGCTTCTAGGGTGCAACTTTTCCACCACACTGTACTCATTGCTGGGTGTCTTGGAGGATTATAGAAAGCCCTAATTTCCATGTGGATGGCAATGAATACCTTTGTCAAGGGAGCACCACCGGATGCTGCCCGGGTGCCTGAATAGCCAGCAAGAAACCAGAGCATCCCAATTTTGTTCTACCGACTCCCCCTGTGACCTTTGGTAAGTAACTTAACCTGTTGTCCTCAGGATCCCCAGTAAAATGGGAGACCTTAATACTTATCTGCTGGGATAACGGTGCTTAATACTTACCTAATTGGATGACAATACTTACCTACATACCTCACAGGGGTGTTGTGAGGATTAATTAGCTAATGTTTGTAAAGTGCTTTGGAGGTGGAAAGCGGTCTATAGTAGCGCTAAGCACTATTACTTCGTGCCAGCACCGAGACCTTAAAATGGCTAAGGACGGAATAAGAGTTTTTACATGTTTTAAAATAAGCCAATTGTTCAAGGCATCCGGATGCTGGAATTATTTTTAGACAGAGATTTCTAAGAAAGCTGGGAAACAGAAGGGTATAATTCTATGACCTGAAACCTTTTTTTGTTTCTTTTAGTTGACTGTCTAAACTTAATCTTAGTTAGGTGTCGTTGGATGAATTGTAAAAACTGCTTGTTGGAGTTTAAGATATAACAGTGTTTACTCTTGCTGATCAAACAATATTTCTTGAAATAAATATCTCTGTTACTATTTGGACAAACAAATATATTAAATAAGCCAGAGGAAGTATTTATTTCTGTGTTCTTTCTTTTTGTATTTCTTTCTGTAAGCAGTTTTGGTTTGTTGTTCTTTTTTTTATCGGCGTAATTCTGCTCTTGTTCCCATTAGGGTAAGTGAAAGGTAACACCGCTGCAGTAAATGGAATTACACCAGATACAAAAGCATTATGTGAAAGCAAAATTATATTTATATGTGGTCTGAAATGCAACTTGACACTTGGATTTAAAGAAAAATCAAACCAACCATTCCTAGAAATATATATAAATGGAACTTCAACAAAAATTGACAAGCTCTTTGTTAAATACTGTTTGTTTCATGGCAATTCCTAAACAGATTTTGCAAAAAGAAGGTCTGGTGTAGCACAGACTATATTTTCCCTTTCACAAGAGAAAACTTTGCAAGATTTTTGCCTTTAAATATTTTATTTGGTTCCTAATGTGGGCTCTTGGTCCAAGAAAGCAACTTTATAGTTATCAAAGTGCCCATTTGTATTTTTTTTTGCAAGAGCATTTCTTCAGATCTTTTACTCTCCAGCGTTAGAGAGAATTCCCACAAATTCCTAAAATCTGTTAAAATACAAAGCAGAGTGCTTACATTGGTATGTTGTATTCTGGCTGTCCCTGTTATAAAGGCTGTGCATTTTCATTCTGGATATGCAAAAGAAATTCGATATACTGCTGGGCTAAGCACCAGGATTTGGTTGGCTCTAGGACCAATTCTTACATTTCTGCATCAGGCAAAACGTAGGAATGGGTAACACTTAAAATAAAACCTAGCCCAAAGCCTTTCTTATGGATATCAGGTTATCTGAAAATGTAATAGAGACCATTCCCCATCATCAAGGCTGAGTCAAATGGCATCAAAGGCCTTAAGGCAGCCAAGAGAACTTGACCCAATCTCAAGTGTGTTGTCCATGTCCCAGCTGCCAGGAGATCGAAGGAGACCCTTGGTGAAGCCAGCCAGGCAATCAGGTGCTGTGGCTGAAAAGGATATCTTCCAGATTAACTGGCATTTGGCCCTTCAGCTACCGTGTGAGCCCAGCATGGGCCCCTGGGCGTTGAATCCAGCTTTGGACCATGGGAGGAGGATGAAATGAAGTATGACTGACGCTGTCACTGGCAAGCTCATCAGGCTAATGCTTCTAGTGTATATATATCTGAATATAATAGCTATCTCCTGCTTTGCAGCTGGTTGTTCCTGAGAGGAGCTGGGAGGACAAGGGGACTTAGTGTTCGGGGAGAGTGAGCTGTATCTAGGCAGCAGACTTTGCAGACTTGGAAGCTGGTGGATTTGGTTGAAGCATGGTCCTTTTTTAACCACTTGGTGCCTTGCGTTATCATTTCCCAGGACAGGAACTATTGCCAAAAGGGAGAGGATGGAGCTCAGAAGGTGAAACTACCGATAGGAAGGAAAAGTTGTGGAAAGAAGAGGAATGCAAGTTGATGCTAGGGGACCCCAGCCATCTGGGTGGTTGTCACGACAGCAGCAAAGTCAGCTTTTATTTGCCTTTCTGCTTTTTCCTGCTCTCTCTCATGCTCTGGAAGGATCCTCTGTGGTAGGTGAGCTCCTAGCACGGCTTGCTCTGCGGGTGAGTGGCATCACCTGGAGACTGGGCATTTCACTTAGCTCTGCCTCCGCCTTATAAACCCCTCGTAGCTTTAATGATGGAGGAGCAGTGCTATGGAGCATGATACCAGCCAGGCCTGCTCTCCTGCCACCTCCGTGTGTTCAACCAGGAGCATACTGGGAAGAGCTAGGCTAGTTTGATAACAAGGGAAGAAAAGTCAAAATCTGAATTTCCATCCTCAAGACCTTGGGCAAATCATAAAACCTCAGTGTAGAATGGGATAAAAGACCATTTCTACTGCAATTCAGGAATTATTAGCAACAGCGTGGCATTCAGGAGCCACCGTGATGGAGACAGAGCGTGTCCCATCATGGAGCGGGACTGCACACTGTGTCGTGTGGTGGGGAAGCACTTTGCCCCTCGTCTCTGCTCTTGCTGCCTCCGGGAGACCTAAAGAAGATGTAGCAGCAGATAGCTTTGTACACCTGGATTTAATCTTTGCTCTCCTGCCTTACACAAATTAATTTCATCTGATGGTGTAGTGTGTATTTCCAGCGTATTCACTGGTTTGGCAGCACTCCTTTAAAAAAAATAAATAAATGGTCTCGGTGGAATACACAACCCAAGGTCTGGCTTTCTGAGCAGACTATGCTTGCTGCATCAGCGATGGGTGATCTGTAGGTTGGTGAAATAACGTCTGAAATTGCTTCAGTGAACTTGCATGCCAAGGCTTTTGGTCCTATTCTAACAACTGATTAAGAAATAGTGATTTCTATTTCATAAAGAAACCCAACTTTATTTTGTGCTTACACAAATGAGACAGTGCTACTGAACACAAGAGCTTTGAGATGACGTGTAGGCATCTGAGCATAAGGCACTTTGTCACCAAGGCTGCCTTTGGCCACCAAAGAGACAGAGACACCTCTGGGCTATGGTTCACCTCATATTAAAAAGCTCATTGGTCCCTTCCTCACCTTTGGCTGAGCATCTACATTCTTCCCTTCAAGCAGCACTGGTTTTTACGTGGTGCATGACCACTTTGGGAAGCTGAATTGGCCAAACCCAGTCTCTGGGAAATGGGTCTCCAGATAGTCACTGGAGTGTCACCTTCAGCCTAGAGAAAGGACATAGGATGAGGGATGGGGGATATTGGGAAAGGTAGAGGAATAGCAGCCTCAGAGGGGTCAGGGTAAGACATCAAAGAAACACCTTAAGGAAATATCTTGCTTACTGGTTTTAATCATGCTGATGCTGCAGGTGGTTGGATACAAAGGATTAAAAAAGATGACAAGACAGGGCTGCAGACGGAAGATGAAAAGGCTGTCTTAAATTACTCATGTGTTTGTAGATGGCCTAAATTCAGTGAGGGACAACCCGTGCAGGATGCTTAAGCCTGTGGCAGGTCTGAACCCTCCTGTTCTGGCCTCATCCTCACCCATCAGAGGCATCACTGCAATGAGAAGTGTCTGTGCTCTGCTCAGCCTGGGTGAATTCCTGCAGCCCCGAGTGGGACTGGAAGAAGAATCAAAGTGAAGTGCCCTCTTTAGGTCCTCAAGAAATAGAGCTTTCTACTGGTTAACCATTACTTTGTGAGTTCCCTTCCTCACAAAACTATTAAGGTTAAACATTAAGCCCTGCACTGAAGGACACCTGTATTTGCTGGTCCCATTATGCAGCCATACTGAAAAGGCTTTACAGCTGTCTCAATTAGCATAATTAAATCCACATCAATTTAAAAACCTCCAGCATCTCTTTCCCCTTCACATGCAGATAGTCACATTTGTCTAAGGTGCTAAGTGACAAAGGAACTTTTTTTGACCAGTGGAAGCCCTGGCTGAAAGGAAGAGTAAGAGGGTTTGTATATTGGCCCAGGGTTCACCTTAACACCAGTGGGAGTGATTAGTGGGATGCTCTGCCTATAGAGCTCCTGGCTGCATTTTGCATGACAATTCTGCCAGCACCCAGAGCCATGCATTAGAGATGTGCATTTTACAACTGTGCTTTTTCCTTCTATTGCTCCTTTATACTCCATTAATGGGGGTAAACAAAGCCTGGCATGATTTGGCCAATTTCCCCCCACCCTACTTTCTTCCTTTTTTTTTTTTTTTTTTTTCTTCCCTGGTTTGGTTTTGTTTTAGGGTTTTGTGTTGCTGTGTGTGGGGAAGCCCCAGTGACCCCAGGATAGCAGCAAGGCTGCCGCTGTGTGATGCTAGCAAAGAGAATTCCTCCAGATGAAAACTGACATGGGGTTCAGGGGTTAATTTCTGGAACAGGCGCATTTGCATACAAATGAAAAATGATGGAATTTCTGTTCTCCTAAATTTTCAATGTCATCAGCATCAAACAGCAGTCAGTGCTCCCTTGCTGTTTGAAGAATATTCATTACTTCAGAAGAAGGGGCACCTTGTTTGGTATTAATCTCCTCTTCAGGTCAATGACTTAATTTGCTAAACTCCATCTGAAGTGCCACTCACTTTCTGATTTCTCTGCTATTCTTTGTTATTTTTCATAACATGTTCTTAATACTTTTTTTATTTGTAAGGGGATACGCATCTCCAGCAAACGTGAGCGGGAGGAAGGACTGCCTTTACTTATTTATTTTCATCCAAAGCACTCAGCACTCGAACGTATCATTTATAGCATGTTTCGGTGTCTGTTTGTCTTAAGATTCTTGGGGATTTTTTAGCAGGAAAAAGAAAAAAAAAAAAGAATTTGTGGACTTGAATGGGAAACCAAACATTTTTCTTTCCAAACCGATATCCAAAAGGACATCTGGTGCCTTGAGCAACAAGGTTAGGGGGTGTCACGCCTCTAACAAAAGGTAACAAGCGGCAAAGTAATTAATCCCCCAAAGAAAATCATAATATTCCTTTTCGTTCCTGCCTCTAGAAATTCTCATTTGAAACCGCAGCGGCCGAGGACATACTCAGGGAAACTTTTCGTGCTAGCTCTTATTTCCCCATTGTCCCCTCAGTGTCTGCCGGGGGCCTGAGGAAGGATCCCATTTCCCCCCGTTTTTGCCCTTCATGGTTATAATTCTTCTCCCTCAATAGGATTATTCAGGGGATCTTTAGATCTTCAGAGCCTGGGGGTGTTACTGGGTAATTGGCCTGGGGCTCTTCAGTGGCCATTCCCACCCAGTGGCCTGGACACTCCTGGAAGAGGGTCCCAGGGGAAGCTATGCCAGAGCATCATCCCCTCCAATTCACGTGAAATGCCCATAACAAAGCCCCCAAGACAGAATTTGCCCTATAACTCTTTGTTTTTATATGGCCAGGCCTTTCTAAACGTTCTGGCCAGACTTTTTGCTGATTCTCAAGATAATGTGGGGTTTTTTTTGTTTGTTTTTTAATTATGAATCAAATCTGATTTTTTTTGTGCGGTCGCTTATGGGAATGAAGCAATTGCACTGTCTGTCACCCCTACTAACTTTTGAACCTCTTTGCCAATATCTATCCATTTTGTTAGCAGCCTAGAGATCTCAAAGGTGTGAAGTACTTTCCGGTTTTCCTCTTTTTTTTCCCCCATATCTAACCTTGAAATGTCAACTTCTACTGTTTGAAATGGTACGGATGGTCAAGCTTTTCTGGAGATTTTTTTTTGGGGACTTGCAAAGCGGAAAAGGTGATCTGAGGTTTAATTCCCCACATGTCTTTATGAAGCCTGTTAACAATTAACCAACTCACTCCAGATGCCTCCAAGTCCAGCTGGGTGATGTTCAAGATATTTTGCAAAAAAAAAACCAACCAAAAAAAAACAAAAAAAAAACACAAAAAACCCAAAAAACCAACTGAACAACAACCTGTTTGCACATATTATATACAAACAATTTACATGCATTTGCATCTCAGTGCCTGCTCTTCATGTATCCATTTCTTAAAATTAATTTTTGAGGTTTTTCCATATTTGTAGAGCGTGTTGCTTAATCATGGGGCTGCAGTCCCCTCGAAAAATAAAAATAAACGGTGGCTGATGGAGGGGGGAGTTATAGTCCTACCTGCAGCATTAAGTTAAGAGTGTCTAAAGGCCTTGATCCTCAGCCCCAGTCAAGCTGGATTTAGCATAGGTCCTATTAAGGTGGGGCAAAGGGGGCTTTGTGTCATTTTTAGATCCCCTTATCCTGGGCTGGCGAGCCCTGGCGTGATGGGAAGGCACCCACCCTGCGGTGGGTTGGGATGGCAGAAGGCTGGTGGCATTGGCCCGGCGCCATCCAGAGATCCTCTCCACCGAGGGCAGTTCAGGGGTGATGGGATAAGCCAGCTTTGCAAAGGCAGCTGCTTTGGGAGCCTGGATCTGCCTCATTATCCATCGAGGATGTCCTCAGCGCAGAAAACTTTCTCTATGGGAAGATTTGAATGAGGGGATGGATCCTGCACTGATGTGCCCATGCGCTCGCGGAGATGCTCCCCTCCAGTGTGGTTTGTTGTCGTTAGAAGAAAAAAAATCAAGGAATTGCCAGATAAAGCTGAGAGTCAGTAAAAATCAGCATCGTCCAAAGTTCAGGTCCAAAGAGTTACAACCATCTACATCTTGCGCTGTAAAATGCTTGTACAAGGGAGGCTGGATTCCTTCCGAGTCTCTTCCATGAGAAAATACAGGCGAAAATGTGAATCTCATGAATGTTTTTGTACTGGAAGGCTCAGGCGTCTAGTTAAGGAGCTGATTCTTAATCACATCTGTCTATCTTGTTTGATGAATATTGATATTAAAGTCAGAAAAAGAGACTTGTCATCATACGTGCAGCAGGATCTGGCACTCGTGCACCCAGAAGCAAGCAGTTCTGCTGCTTCGCTGCTGTCGGTGATGTTGGTTTCTTGAAATAATATATCCCTGCCAGCTGAGAATCTGGCCCTAAAATGAGAAAAGTTGAGATTCCCATTGTTGCATTAGTTTGGCCACATTAACAAGACGTTGCTCTAGAAATGTGTCTATGAATATGCTAATGTTTATTTTGCTAAACGCACGTGCCAGGATGTGCCATGTGGCTGAGTTAGTGTTACTTTAAGAATCACAATTTTTTTTTTTTTTGCCTTTTTGGAGTTTTGAGCTTTTAAACTTGTAAACAGAGCATTTTGTTGGCATAAGTTTCTGTGATTTTATGCATACAGCTGACTTTTATCTTCACTTTTTACATCACCTTAATACTGTACGAGGGAAAGCACTCATCTGTTTATGATAAGTTTATCAGAAATACTCCAAAGTTTTCCGTGACTAAGATATTATATTGTTACGGTGGCTTGCTACAGGGTAATTTTGAGACAACAAACAGAATTTTTCAAAGCCCAGATGTCCTGTTTAGACAAGGGGGTTTATATTGATTAGAATCTGCTTTCACCTAACATCGTGTAGTAAATAATCACAAAGACGTAATTAGAAAATTTTGGTACAATATTTAGTCCTAGTCCCTGTGTGCCAGAATTGTTTGAGTACTGAGGAAACCGGAGCTTGTTTGCATCCCAGTGTGTTGTGAAATGCAAACTTCAAAGAAAATATTATATCTCCCAACTCCAGCTCGTGAGAGTCTTGGAAGTATAATACAGAAAAGGCTTAACAATCCCTGCTGAGGAAAGGGCAATTTGACACTGAAACTACTGTTAAAGCACCGTTGACACACTGGTGGGCAAAAAGTGCTTATTAGAGGAGTCTAGTTACAGTCTCAGGAGCCAGGGAGAAAAAACGCGCCCGAGTCATTGCGAAAATTGGCAAGTTGAGCCAAATAGATGCGTTTTGTGTATGTGTCTGTGCTTTTTTTTTTTTTTTTCCCCCCTTTCTTAACTACATGTTTGCTCCGTAGGCTTTCCATAAGATTGGGGCCCTTGCGGTTTCGAAATAAAATATTTAGATTTTAAAAAAACTTCTGGAAGCCAGGTTTTAAGGCAAAAAAGAAGTTGTGTTTTAATTTTTTTTTTTTCCGTCAGATTGTCAATGTCTGAATTTCATCACAATCTGTTCAGCTGTTTGTTGCAGGCAGGCGTAAAACATAGCGGGTGAGTGTGTGTTTGTACTTCTTATACATATTGAAAGAGTGGCTGCCTAATCTCCTCGATGAGCAAAGCTCTGTAAATTATATACATCTGCAGACTTTGTGCACGGGCAGGACAGAAGCAAAGAGGCAATTTGAGGGAGCAAAGAAAAGTTTCCTCGCAACTTGGTGATCGGAAACCTTTTAGCAGCCCAGCCTCCTCGTGATGTCATTTAGTTTTTTTTTTTTAAGGACCTGAGTGTTTTTCCTTAAAAACTTTGCCTAGGAGGCCCTTCTACATGCTTAGGATTCCTGGCAAGAGAAGAAAATATTTACTGATGACAGCTCTGAATATATTCTCTTTAATTGTCACTTATGCCTCTGTCCCATCCTCTACACTGCACTAAAAATAGTAACTGGGGTTGATGGTTTCAACACCATCTAATGTATGTATATTACTGCATACAAAACCTACATAAAAATGTCAAGAATGAGACCTAAGCCAGGAATAATACTGAAAATCACAAACATGAGACAAGACCCAAATAATGAGGGTGTTGCATGGAGATATTATATTGATGTCTCTGTGTAAATACATGCGGGCAGAGCTGTTAAGATCCTATGCCTCCCATGCGTAGAGGATGCCTAGAATAATATTTGCATTTTTTTTGGTAAATAATTTGTAGGTAGCATTTATATTTATCTGTAGCCTTTCCCTGCTTTCCTTTAATAGTATGATTTGCTAATCATGCTGCAACACTTGTAAGGTAAGTGCAGAACATATTTTCCTGTCCATTTTTCAGAGGATAAATTTGTCCAAATTACACAGCAAGTGTCTGGCAGAAGTGAGACTAGACACCAGGGATAAAATCCCTTTGATTTCACTGAGACAAGGATTTTATTCCAGGAGTCTTGTCTCCACTTCTCTGTCTACTCTGCCCTGTATATTCTGGGCTTTTGCTGATACTTGATACAAGTCTTGGCTTATAGGGTTAAAAGAAGGTCTGACAGAGAGGCAGCAATAGTAGTGTTAACGTGACACTGTCATTATGGTTTTGTCAGCATTTCCATTCTAAACTTCTGTTTGCAGCAATTATAAATTGACCATAAAAAAAAAAAAAAAAAAAAAAAAAAATCACTGTGAACTAAAAGTTGGCATACCAGAGTCCAGGGGGGAATTTTGAGCTTTTGGAAATAATGGCTTCTGATTACCACGGACAGGCATGACATGATGTGCAAATATACGCTCCATACTGTGCTGGAAAAAAACCGTAACGAGTGTCACCACTTTGTCATGGCCAAGAGTGTGAGGAGAGAAGGTCTTTCTGACTTTTGCAAATGAGAAAAATATTTCATTATTCCCAATGCTCTGAACTGGTTCTTAATTCTTCCTGTTTACTTTACCTCATCCCATGTCAGGGAAACACGACGGCTGGCTTTGGGGTTTCCAGTCGATCAGACAGTCAGCTGGTGTTGATCAGCACAGCTCCACCGAAGTCCAGTGAAGTTAGGTTGACTTACACCAGCGGACAGTCTGGCTCCGTATCATCTTTCTGCGGCATTTGCTACCCATTTGGAGTGCTAGTTAATGTTTGTTTAACTTTGAAAGTCCATTTTTTTGCCATCCTGGTCAAATATCCATTGGAAGGATAGGCATAAATTGACTTTAAAGTGTTTTCACTGAGGACATAGTTGGATACTTTTAAGTTGTGTTTTCTGTGTATTTATTGCTTCCTATTCTGGGCTTTCTTCTTTAGACAGCAAAACGATGGAGCAGGTGGTGTTAGTACCATAAGGACGGTCCAAGAGGCTGTAACTGTTGCCTACCCTATACCCAAATCATTTTTTTGCACAATGAAGCTGAGTCACTGACCATTGCGGGTCAGAGCTCTGGGTTGTCCCCTCCTGCGCCATCATTCGTGAGTCACGCGAAAGCCGAGATGTTGGCTCGGAGGAACGCTTCCCGGTGCAGCATTCCCCAACAGCCGAGTTGGAACCCGAGTCCTTCTTTCTGAATTCAGCTTGGAAATAATTACAGTGCCGGAGTAGCTTTGGCTTTCGGTAGTGTTACTAATAACCGAGGGCTAAATGTGAAGCAGCTTTGCAGAAGTGCTCCAGTGTCAGGTTGCAGGGAGCAGACGTGAAAAATAAAGGTGTAGTAGACTCGAAGTAACTCACTTAATTGCACGGCAGGGTTGGGTGTAGGGAGGAGAAGAAGAAAAACTACTTTGTGCGGCGGAATCTCATTCCCCTACAACTTTGCTGTTTTTTTTTTTTTTTTGGTTTTTTTTTCAAAGTGACATTTCAGTGATGTACCAACAGAGGAAATTTTGCTTGCAGAATCCTGTGAGCAAAACACTTCTGAGAATGTATGTATACAATTGTTTAAAAAAACACAGGGTTACTGACACAGATGCCAATTTGGTAGGGCATATGGAACATTTACACTTGCCTTTTTCATTCTTTCTTGCTACAGCTGGTACTGATTTAGTATGTGAAATTTTACTAGCAGGAGTGCTAATCAAGACAGAGATTTCTGTGAGGGTTTAGTCATTTATGTGGAGGAAAACTATGGGTATCATTAAAAAGTACAAGATCATCTATGAGAGGAACATTATCATTAGCAACCTAATTTTTAAGGCAAGCAGAGGGAAAAAAGATACTGTATGTCTTGAACAGCCGCAGCAGAAAATTACATTCTTGTAATGTTCAGAGTCATGCCACCTCTCTCTGAGTTGGAGAGAAGAAAATTTTGAATTCACTTAAAAAAAAAAAAAAGCAATACTTTCTCCAAATGTGGTTTTTTTTTTTTTTTTTTTTTTTTTTTTTTAATCCAGTGTGATAACCTGCTCTGCTGCATCAAATGG
This sequence comes from Syrrhaptes paradoxus, assembly GCA_013400615.1. NCBI lineage: Eukaryota > Metazoa > Chordata > Aves > Pterocliformes > Pteroclidae > Syrrhaptes > Syrrhaptes paradoxus. Next base: position 180,065 of record VZTO01021990.1, on the reverse strand, counting down.
ATATGGCTAGGGATGGGATTAAATCCAAAAAGCACATCCAAATCCTGGATCAGTGTTTGGATCCGAGGCCTCCATTCATACCTAACTCTGTGATGGGGCTGCGCTTCACCATTGCAGCGTTTGAGAAGGGTCCAACAGCATCCCACGCCTAAAATCCAGAGTTTGTAAAAGTTCCCCGTTTTTTCAGGAATTGCAATCCGGACCTGGAACAGAGGCATTCAGACCTTAAATACCAATTCTGGCCAATTTCTGATGGTGACAAGAAATACTATATTCCATTAAGAAGGCAACGAGGGTATATTACTTCTCCAAAGAGGTGATTTTACATTACACACAGTGTAAAAAATTATGTTCGGGTTTAACTGCCATTTCCTGCCAAGATTATTTCAGTGCAAACAGCAACAGAATAACTGCTGGATGTTAAATATGTTGTACAGGTGGCCCAGTGATATGGGAGACCTGAGCAATAAAAGCCGACATCTGTGGCCGGAGGTGCCGGAGCGCGGTGGAAGCCGTGTGCGTGGTCCCCACGGAAGACAGCCAGCTGCCCGTGCTCACAGCATCGCCTTCGAGATGTGAGGAGCTCTGGAGTGGGCTGCATGCCTTTTTCCTCCTGTTTTCCCACCTAGTTTGGGGATACAGGGGGAAGGTAATGCAAGGAGGATGCTGAGGTGATGCCCTGGGTGATAGATGGCACTCTAGAGATTTGCCAGTCAATATGGACAGTAAATGAATAAATACCGATAATAAATAAATACCTGCCTGCTATGATACTGGAATTCATCTCAGCTTCTCAAGCACTGACTTCATATCGAGACTCCTGAACATCTTTGCAAGCTGCTCTGCTTTGGCGTGGCAGGCACTACTTCCCGAAGCAAAATAATACTGAGGAGGGTTTGGAGAATAAAATTAAGGCTCCTTCATTTATTTTCAGCAGTATTAGCTTCCTGCCAGGTGCCTCCCTTGCTGGGGGAGGCAGTGAATTTTGGACAGATTCCCAGGAGCCACTGGATTAAGTGGCTTTAGTGTAGTGCAGATGTGAGGGGTCTCATTTGACGCCTACAGGTAATGGTTCTCTTGTGGTAACTTCATAAATTCTGCAAGGTTGTCCCATGTACTTTGGGCTTAAACGTTCAAAGAAGTCCCACCAAGCTGGACGTTAAATCCCTCTTTTCACTTCCACAACCCCAGATTTCAGCAGTTGTGACTCAAAGTTTACTGATTGCTGTTTTTTTCCAATATCATGTCTCACTTTAATCACTAGTGGAAAAGCTGAAGACTTATTGTAGAGCTAGAACGAGCTAAATGGCTCCCGGATATGACAATGACAATTTTCACTTAAAAGGCTTTTTCCCAAAATACATATACCACTAAACACAGCCGTCTCCAGGGGACAGGGAAATGGCCATAAGGCTAATTAGCTCAAAGCAAGTGAAACCATCGGGGAAAAGGAAAGCTGGCATTTATGTTGGTTTGAACGTTGCTGCTCGGACTGAAATTGCTTGCCTTGAAAGCCACGCAGAGATGTTATCGGCTTTGTGGACTGAAGGACTGGGTCAGCTTCTTGTCTGATGGCATCGGGGCATCTCGGATCTGATGGTTGGAGCAGTCAAGCTCCCTTCTCCAGGAACCTTGATTGTTTGACTTGTGTTGATACAACTGTCCAAACTTTTTCCTAACGTAGCAAGGCAAAAGAGTCTGATATTGGGTCAGAGCAGGGATATCTCTCCCAGAGAGAAAAGAACATGAATCATGATGGAGATTTTACTATTATCATCCGTAAGGATAGTTACATCACCAAAAAAGCGCAGCACGGCAAGCTGAAGTCTTCGACAGTTTGTGATGTTTAAACATCTTAAGCACTGTTGAGCATTTTCTCTACATTTCTTGATATGGCACTGCAGTTTTATTTAAGCAATCCCAAAAATCGTGGCCAGCTGCACCATCTGCCAGAGATGATGCAGGATGGGTGCCTCCAGCATGTCAGCGCTCAGATGTCATTTAAAAGGGAAATGCTTTTCTGTACCGGGAAAGAGGGCAGAGACAAAGAGCCCGGGCAGGCAGCAGGCTGTGCTAAGTGGAAAGAAGAATTGATACCTTTTCTAAGGCCTGACCCGAACATCTGAGTTCCTTCCCTTGGGCTTTCTCACCCCCAAATGTTCTTTTGTGTGTGTGTATGTCTTTTTTTTTTTTTTTTTCTCAGTGCTCACAGATCCAAAAAGGCTCTGAGAGATAGTCATCTGATGTCGAACAGGTGGCTCGTCCAGGTCATTGAGCGTGATGGTGGCTGTGAAAGCAAAGCACCCCGCGAGTCCCACCCGGGCGCGAGGATGCGCGGCAGGGATGCAGTTGGCATTTAAAGGTCAGTCCCTCGCAGGTCCTCGGCACGTTCCCGGCAGCAGGTGACCTCCATGACTGCTTTCCCATCTCACACATCCGTCTCCTAAAGAAGCCAAGCTGCACCTTGATGAAACTGTTTGCAGAGGAACGAGGCGCGATCACAACTGAGCTGAAGGGTGTCATATTCACTTTACCGCCGACACGAGGACCAAGCGGTTGAATATTCGATTACACGTCAGTCACAGCACATTAGGCAATCTTCCAGTCTGCCAGCTTTGCCCTTCCCAGCTCCCAGCTAAGTGTCATCAAGAAAGAAGTAGCACGGTGAGGGAAAGGGGCGATTTGGAGTCAGCTTGCTAAAGGAGCTTCGGTCCCCAACAAAAATGTCCTTTCTTATCGTTGGAGTGGGTCTAGTGGGTCCTCCTTGCTATAGAGAGGGTTGTTCATGCCTCTTGACTGTGGATGCAAAGCACTCACGGTGCAATGCCATTCATTTTTATCTTTTGGTCTAAAAGTATAAATGCATGTAAAAGCAGCAAATGGTGTAGTGAAGAATTTCGGAACTGCCATTCCAGCAACATTACCCAAAATATTCTGCTCTTTCAAATAAAGTGGCTATAAAAACATGTTGCTCTGACCGAGCGTTTTCTGGACTGTTTTGCTTGCAAAATTACTTAGTGAAAATATGCTAGGAGTGGAAGTTAAGGGCTGTGGACAATTTCCCACTTTGCTAAAGCCAGAAAAAATCCCATCTCGGCTCCAAGAAGGAAACTACTTTCCAAAATGTCAGTTCATGCAGAAAGTCCTAGTTCAGCTGGAACGAGCCGCTCCGTTTGCGCTCGGTGGTTTCTGGAATAACAAAAAGCCCTGTCCGTCCATGCTGGGAAAGGATAGTACGGGTAGATAATTCCCGTTGGCACTGGGGCTTGATTCTGGTTTTTGTTAAGCATCCTCCACCTGTTAGCAAATGGGTGGTGTGCCCATTTTGCATCTCCTGCTTCCACAGTGGAGCTACACCTCCTGTTTGGAGAGTTTCAAAGGGAATTTGAAATCAAAGGAGACAACGCTGCTCTTACTGGGTGGGACGTTCATAAGCAGAACTTTAGCTTTGTCTACTTTGATTTCAGATTCACTTTGAATGTTTTTCTGACAGGAGGTGCAGGCATCACAAAGACCCGCGGTAGCAGCATCACCCATTAACTTTTCAAGTGACCGTTACTGTTGAGCTAGAGAGACAATAAGATTGTGGTGGGTGTCAATGGGAATAACCTTTATGAGACTTCCGAAGCTTCAAATCTGTCCTCAGGCTCCAAAACTCCAAGAAATACTTAGAGGGAGAGACTGCCTGCAGAGTGAAGAGTTAGAGAGTGATGGATGAAACAATAAAAATGACACCGCTGGTAAAGCTGAAAGTGGGATGCTGCTGATTGTGGCGCATTGTGCGTATGATCGATGGCAGGGTGATGGCATCTGGACCCTCTGTCATATTACAGGGGCAGCATGAGACCCTCCGTGTGGCAGGACGGCTGGACCTATGGTTGGTGAGTCAAGGAAGGTGAATTTAGCCTGTCTGATGACTGGTAAAAGAATGAGGAGTTGTCTGCAAGGACTGAGGGCAGCTCTGGACAGTTGGGTGAGGTGGGAAGGGCAGGAGTCCATTTTGGGTAGCGCCTGGAAACAAGGGCTGTTTTCCCCCTATATCACCTACTCCTTCTTGCCCGTGTTTGAAAAGGGCATCCTCAGTGCCGCCAGCAGTGTTGTTACAGACAGAAGGACCCGGCTGAGAGCAGCCGGTGAAGTGCGCCTTACTTTAAAAAAAGAAAGATGTGTCTTGACAACTCGCCAAAGACCACATCTGCCTCTCTTTGCACCTCGGTGGGTGAAGCTGAGCAGCAAGGTGGTGAAGACGAGCAAACCTCTCAATTAACCGTGTGAGGGCTGCTCTCTCCTTTTATCTCCAACAGCTGGAGGTGATCCCTGGCCTGGAAAGACCTCCCTGAAAACCCATCCGCAACACCTGTGGGAGAGGCACAGCTGTGAACTCCCTGGGGTGGGGAGGTACTACACCACCATCACCTCTGATAGGCTGGGAAGAAGGTGGGGAAGCACACTGGGTACTGATAAATATTGTGTAAATTTTGTGAACAACTTCTATTATCTTGGAAACCACAGAAACAACAAGCAGTTATAATTATAGTCTGAAGATGCTATAGTGTTTCAAATATACCTACAGTAGGGGTATTACAATGAAAGCATGCTGCTTGCCTGCAGCTTTTGCTGTGTTCAATGGCATCACAATTACACTGTATTTGAGCTAAAACTTCTGTCCTTAAACAGAAACAGCTTGTGTGAAACCTCTTAGCTTCTCTTGCTCGTTTCTTGTGATTGTCCCTGGACTAAAATGGGCTGAAATAATGAGCAAGGTAGGGTAGGGTGTTTATGCAGGCTTTGTGTCTGGGTTTGCTACTGATAAGTTGTAGGTAGTTTGTGTTGTAGGATTGGGAAAATGAATGAATGTTACTTAAAACCTCCGAATGGGCATCTGCTACTTGTCGAGTTGTGATCTTTGGTCCTGGGGTATTTGACAGTCCTGTGATTTGTGATAATGGAATTACTAAAAAAAAAAAAAGTTATCAACAAAGACATGACATTGAAAGTGTGCAAAACATAGCTTTAATTTCTGGAGTAAATGCGCTTTTAAGGGTGAGATACTTAGACATGTGTCTTCAGGCACAGCACTAGACGTTGATATACCTGAGCCAGCTCTTGGGTGGTATGAATAACCACAGCCCACATCCCACTGACAGAACTGGGATGTTCGTAAGCTGAAAAGCTGTCCAGGCGCGTATGCCTCCATCTTCTTTAAAGCTGAATTTGTGCTTGTTCATAAAGTTCCAGAAAATAATATATTTGGTTTAATTTTTGTTTAAATTGCACCAAAACACAGGAACCTTTGTTTGAATTGCACTCATTAGCTGCTTAGTAGTTTCCATTTCTGACAAAGACCTTTGCAGCCCTCGACCTGAGTTACTTGCCCTGGGGACACAGCTGTGTGGCCTCTCCCACTTGTCACCTGTAGCGTTGCTGATGGTTCTGCAGCATGGAAGTGTGGCAAGCACATCTTCAAGCCCATAGCCAGAGATGTTTCTTATGAACACTAGGAACCACAGTACCATCCAGAAATCACCACAGTGGCCTGCAAAACTGGTTGAAGAATAAGGCAAGAATTTTCCAGCAAATATCTAATTACTATATTAAAATTTTTTCTTTCATGTAAGTCTTAGCTTAACTAACTCTGTAAATTGAATGTGGCATCTTTCTAACGCTTCTCTGAGTCTCTGTGATTGTTTTCATTATTGTTATGATTGTAACTGTTACTAGAATGAAATTGTTTACACATGGAGCTAAATGATTATTTTCATTGCTATTCAGCTCCTGACTGCATTAGACTGGTACACTGCATCCACAAAACGCCCATCCTCTCCCAAGCTGCAGGTTTCCTCATCCTTGAGAGTGGCTAGGACATGATGTTCCCATTTTCTCTTACATTTAGGATGGATCACGGCACATCAAGGAAAGTGGAAAATGGCAGTTAAGAGGTTTTCTGCACATCACCGAACCTCAGCAGCGCCTTGCAGGGTGAAGATGCTTTGGGCTTTTCTGCTGCATGGTGGGCACTCAACTGCTGTCTGCCCAATATGTGGACCTTCAGGCTGTCCTCCCTTCAGCAGGCTATTTTCCATGTGGGGACACCTGACTGTCTTTAAAGAGCATCCCTTCAAGCTCTGTGAAACACACCCAGCTCTGTTGATGCTCTAGAAGTCACTGTTGAATTTTAGGAGCTTTTTCCTATTTGGCTTCCATTTTAATTTGCCTTTGGTAAACCTGGATAGCATAGAAATAGCCCACAGACACTGAGGCAATGGTGTAACCATTGCGTGGTGGAGAGCTGACCAGTAGGGCTATAAAAGTCAATGAAGTGTGTAAGCAGCGGAGCACATAACGACCAGCGAGTCTGCGGCAGTTTGTCTTTAACACATGGACAGATACAGTCTGGTGGTTAAAGTGCACATGTGTGAGAGCCAGGAGAACTAACTTTTGGTTCTGGATTGGTCCCTGACTTGTGTGTGACCTCATAACAATCACTTCCCTGTTGATGACCGCTATTTTCTTGTTTGGGAAGAAAGGGGAATATAAGTGTCAGGCATGGGTCCTGATTTATGACCGGTCGTAGGCTCTTCCTAATGGAAGACTCTTTAGAGAGGTGCAGGGAGCTGGGCAGGTGCTTGGCTGGAGTAAATCAACATAGCTAAATTAAAACCAATAGATTTGTCCCATCTGGAGTGCTAAAGGCTTTCCCATCAGATAAAGCACTGGTCCTTAGTATATAAGAGGAGTTAGGGATGCCATTCCTTTTCTCCCAGGAAAGGCTGCACCCTTAGAGAACGCACATTCGCTAGCAAAAGATTTTGGGCTATGGGATTTGTTAACAATAAGGAGGTGTGGAGGTGAATCGTAGGGCAATTTTATTTAGGAAGTATCGAAAAATGAACTAGAAACTCTTGTGCTACCTTTGACTTTCTGGCAAAGACAAACTAAAATTGGCAATGCTCTGTCTATCAGTATAAAAGCGTTAATATCTGCATAGCTTCTGTTGGTAAATTTGTAACCAAATGGAACAGGCTTTGGATGCGAACAGATTTCAGAGCAGGTATTCTTTCTGGAGTTGGTCTGCAGCTTGTGCTAGTTTAGTTAAACTTGTCTAGTTGAGCTGATTAAAACCCTGACCTGGATGTTCTTAGATTGGTTAAAAAAATATTTTACCACCCATTTCCAGAGGTAAGACAAACGGGTATAAAACCCAATTTAAAAGTGTTCATAAATGCTTTAAAAACACTTAATTTTTTTTTTAAATTAGAAAGAAAAATCACAGCTTAATCCAAGGAACTTTTGCTTCGGCCAAGCCTTCCTTTCCAAAATCCGTACAGTAATATCACACAATGCACTGAGGTGCTGATAGTGCCACAGATAATGTAGTTGTTAATGATCAAGTTAATGTTAAAAGCCATTACTGCTCATTGACATAATTCTCAGAACACTATAACTGGAGAAGTGCACCTTTTGTGTGGCAACAAAATGACAAAATTGAAATGTTAAAAGTTGAGCGTCTGAATAATAGCCTGTGAAATCATTTAGACAAGATCATTGTTGTTGCCATTGTAAAAGAACCAGAGAGTGACAGAATGAGACAAAAAAAAAAAAAAAGAAAGGAGGGGGGAGGGAGGAAAAAAAAAAAAAAAAACCCAAGCAGGCACCAGAGTGTCTCTTTCCTGAAGGGAGATGTAAGGTAAAGAGGATTCCTGCTCCTCTGTTCTCTCTCTGCCTCTCCAATTTGGAGGGTCTTCATCTAACAACAGAGCACCCTCCTCTGGCAGCTCGCCAGACACCAGCACCTGCCTGGGAGCCGTGGGGACGGGGAAGGGACCCGTCACATCGCCCCAGTGCCGGAGTGGGATGCTTTGTCCCGCACAGCGGAAGAAATTTTTTTTTTTTCTGACTGCTTGGCAGGAGTATCTAGGACAGTGGCCCTAGCATTACATTAAAAAAAAAGTCAATGGTGGGTGCTTTTGCTGGTTTGCCCAGAGGGGGTCATCAGCAATCTCAGCCACTCATGTTCTCAGTGCGGTGGAGGTCGTGGGCTGGGACTCTTTACCTTAAACCTGGAGGATTTGCAGGTCGATTTATAAAACTCACCAAGCTGTGTACCACCCACGGGCATGCCTTTGACTCTCTGGGTTTTAATAAATCAGAGAAAGAGAGGAGAATTGTGGTAATGGGCTGAGCAGCAGACAGCCTATTAAACGCCTGCAGTGGAGGGACACTTTACTGAGCAATATACGGTACAACAAGCCTGTGTTAAAACATTGACCCACAACATTTGGTCCATAAAAAGAGTTACATTCGCAGGGACTCCTGGCAGTGATAGTTTTAATGCAGGGTCTGTGTCATGGTATAAAATAAATGACTTCCGACATTACAGTAAATACTTAAAAGCTGCACTGAAAACCGTTCTGTGCAGGGCAATGAGTATGGTATGACTACCTGCGAGCGATGGCAGTTTTGTTCCTGAGCCACCCACAATGATCTGGCTTTATGCAGAAACACTCTTCAGCTCAGAAGCCAGTCCCTCCTCATCCCTCCTTACTGTCCTTATAGAGTTGGGCAAAGCATTGTGGAAAAGGTATCGAAGGACACTTATCCTGAATTTTCCACAAACGTGGTTTTACTGCTCTTCTAAAGAGTTACTTGTGTCACAAGGGAGACTGACTTGGTTTGCTTAGCATCTCCTAGCACCAAATAGAAATATTACGTAGCCTTTTGTTAAGCTTCTGTGTGTTACGATAAGAACTGTTGCCTAGTAAATTTGGAAGCAATATAGGATTCAGTGTCATCTCATATAGTTTGCCACTTTTTCTCCAGCACAAGCTAGTTCTGGCCATTTTTTTTGTTTGTTTTCAGGTGGGGAGCTTGACATACAAGAACACCCATCTCAAACCAAAGCACTTCTCATCCACCCTGCCAGCCCACCCTCCAGCCTTCACCCTTCTCCTCTCTCTAATGCATTAACTTTCCTGGAGGGCTTTGATTCTTGTCCTCTTACGGTTCCTGTAAGCTCCCACAAACCCCTCCAGTATCTTCTTTGCCTCCAGTAACTGTCTTTTTCAGGATATCTTACTACAGGGTCTGCTACTCTTGGCACCCTCTTCCTATGACCCCAGCCACTATTGAATTAAATCTCTTCCATGGTTTGGTTATGGATTGCAGCCTAAAGTCCATAACTAAACTGTGCATGATATTGGAATTCAGCAGGAGCTGGGGCCAGCGATTAGGAATGGTAGACCCTGCCACTTTATCTGTCATGGCAGGATTGAAATTTTAGGGAAGGGAAATCACTGGCAAGTCACAGTTTGGAAGGAAGGTAGCACTACCGTAGGGGTTCTGATTCTGCTGGGCTCATTGCTGTCGTGTGAAGGATCATGCAATTGATTAGGAGAAGGTAGAGCCCCACAGAAGGGATTAAACCTTCTTCCACTCCCTCTTGCTATGCAGATAGGGATTTTATTTTTTTTTTAATGTGTGATCTAGCTAAAAAAAGGAAGAGTCAAGTTTTTCTTGTGTGCTCAGGAAATATAATTCTGAACTAGGAAATGTTTCTTAAAATCGGCAAACCTTGTTACAGAGACAGACCTCTGTGGCTAGAGGTTTTCCATGAAGATGTCCTTACCTCTCAGGAGCAGACTGTGCATTTGACCTCACTTTTCTGTCTGGATACAGCTGCTGCTGGGGACTGAATAGAGAGTAGATGGTGACCATGGGGTTGGATCTGGGACCTTAGTTTAGGGTTGGACCTGGTATGGGTATGCAGAGCACAGAGGACACGATCCATAATGTATTAGTGATACCTCGATGGTGGAGGACGACTGCCACAGAGCTTCCTTGTAGCCCTCAGAGGTATTGTTATTGTGGTACCCCTCTGATGTAGAAATTTTAACACATCCTAAGTGCAGAAATAAGAGGTTTGGTCTGTCCTGAGGACTGAAAACTGCACTATATCTGGGTAGTTTTGCTAGCTGCAGGAGCAGTTCACAAACCAGCTCGGATCCAAGAACACGTAAGGTCTTGCGCACTCTCAAACGTGCAGTATTCAGTAAAAGTGAAATTACTGCTCCTGCCAGTTTTTTCCGTTCTTGCCATTTCATTCTTATCTAACTTTGAGCTAAGGCCAGCTGCTCTTCACCTAGATATTTATTTCTCTTAGATACTAATCAGTTGAGTAATACCTGGAACTCATCAAGCGGAGCTGGGAGTTGTAAGAGCCCTACTGTCACCCAAGCCCCTGGTTTCCCAGCGTGCACCCTCTTGGTCTTGTCTAGCTGCTGGATTAGAGAGGAGATGCAGGTGATCCTGAGCAGATCCAGCAGAGTGTAGTTCAGAAGAGATAAGGAACATTGTAACATTCAGGGGTCTATCCTAGAAAAATGCATGAATCCTGCTGATGTTGGGGTTTTTTTGTTTTTTATTTCTTTTTTACTCAGTTTTGAAAGGGCTGTGGGCAATTTAGTTGTAACTCTTTATCCCTCAACTAGGGAAGTGCTGTAGTTTGGGTTAAAAATTGGGGAAATCCAGGGGTGTAGGCAGAGGTTGGAGGCTTTGTCAGTCTGATGGGTGCTGTCTCTTCCATCAGCCTGCTTTGGAACTGGGGGAACTTGTAATAAAGTGGTTAAAGTATTATGTGAAGAGAGATGGGTTTCTGCTTGAGCTGTGGCGGTTAAAGGTGAGGTAGCAGATGATGTTTTGAAGGGGACGTGATGAAGGAAATTGAAGAGGCTGAGAACTGTTGCACAGCTGTGCGGATGGGGAGAGGCAAAGCAAGCACGGGCAAATATTAAATAATTTGAATATGTGTACTGTGTGTGCATCAAACCTCACACTTGTTTTTCAGTGCACGTGTATGCTTGTCTTGTCCATCTCAAAGGCTTCAAGGTCTGGGTGAAATATTAAAGAAAACAGCTAAGTGTTCACTTTCCTATTTCAGTCAGCAGTTTCTTAAAATGTGTTTAAGCTGAAAATAAGATAAATCTTTCTACCTGTACACGCTGTTATCTAATTAATACCCTGTCCTTCATTGCTGCTAAAAGGCCAAAATGTTTCCTTCAAAAAGATTCATCAAAAATAACTGGTAGCTGTGCAGGAGATTTCAAGGAAATTAAACTAAGTCAGGAAAAAATAATTCTTCCTCATCCTACACACACACAGAAAAAAAAGAAAATGTGATGAGTATCAGCTTTAACCAAAGAAACATCCCTTCTGAGTGGAGGGACCTGAGTCCCATGTGTCACTCCAAGAGGAATTTAGGTCTGAACGCGGGATTTTCTGGAGAAAGTGCTGATCCAGCTGCGGCGCAGCGTGGCGTTATGAATGGGGCGTTGATAAGCCTTGTGAGCAGCCATCATATCGGAATTACAGCGCAAAGCAGGCATGTGCACAGGTCACTGCTTTTTATGAACACATGTTCCCAGATCTTGTGACAAATAGGAAAGTAGCCCATTTTGACCTTTGAAGCCTGTTGCAAAGTCATCGCCGAGCTATTATTTGAGTAGCTTGAGGTAGAATAATGTTCAACTCAGCTTCCTGGAGCTGCATTTGAAATGCAATTAATTGACTGCTGTTAGTTGTCAATTAACATTTATTATCAATTAGTTCATCAAATTGATTAGTTGGCAGGACCTTAAAGCCTAAATGCACTCCTTTCCATTATAAATATGTCTATAAGAGTAAAAGCTACTCACTAATTGATGTCAAACTGAAATTGCTTATGTTGGTCAAGAGACAGAGCACATTGTTTTTGAAATCCATATTAAATTAATTTTGCAGCAAATACATCAGTGGTACATTATTTTAAAACGCTGTCTTTGGTGCGTATGACTTTGTGCGCACATCTCTTAAAGCCATTAAAGTGTCCAGGTATAACATAGGAACTGTCGGGTGCTTTTTTTTCTGATTTGAAAAGTGATGCTGTTTCAGACAACCAGACTAATTCTTCATTAGTCTGCCCGCTAAAACGGCTTGTGGCGAAACACAGCGCTTGAGAGCCATTTAGTTTTAGTAGATTTGCTGCAGAACTATTTACATTTCTCCCTTCCTTGCTCTCTCCTCCTTTGGCCCATACAGAATTTGGGGAGCTGTTCTCATGCAGGGATGCTAATCAGGATTCTTCAGGAACATTTTTTTTTTTTGTGATCAAAATGGAACACAAAAAGGAATCACTATGGATTTCTCAAAAAAAAAAATAGTGATGGGAGTGTTATTTTCAGTACCTTATTCTTGCAGGCCATTAAACAGTTCCTCTGTGTGTGAGAGCCTTATTAAAGACAGGAGAAAAGAGGGTTAGGTTTGCAGTTTTAAATGCAATAGTTGTCTTGACTTATTTGCTCTTAATCCCACGGCTAAGGAGCAGATCAAATCCCGAAAAGTATTCCTTTAACTTTTTTGTATGCACAAAATACCTGAGAGGGGTTATTCATTTTCATTGCCTTTGTGCAATGAGCTTATTCCTACATCCCCCAAAACTGTGACCTAAATATGGCTGAAAGACACAACATGTGACCTGCTTAGTGCTGCCTGTCATGGCCTGGAGCCACAGCAGGAACTCTATTAGTGGGAACAGCACAGATGCTACCAGATGGCCAACATATTGTCCAGAGATGACCCATGTATAATTGCAGAAAGTTCAATACATTCAGGTTTTGAATTTAATTGCATTGACCACCTTAGCTACTGCCGCAACACAGTTTAATTTCATTTAAGGTGGAAACTTACTCTCGGAAGGATGGCAATATTTATGCTTTTAATATTGCATTTGTGTTTTGCAAAACTGTAGGAATGCGAGCTCTGTGCACGTTAACAGATGTTTACAGAGGTCAGACTACCTGAATGCGGTTCAGGCAATTCAAGCAATAAGGGAACAATACAGGATTTTTTTTTTCCCCCTTCGCTTCCTGCAGTTTATTTAGATCAAGTTCCATGGGACCGAATCTGGCAGTCTTGATTCAAGCAAATAGCCCACTGGAGACAGTAAAAATAAACAAAAGGACTCTTTTAAATATTTGAGCATGAGGGGGTTTGCTTGAATAGTGACTGCATAACAAGCTGCTTAATTTTTATCTTTAAAAGATACATTTTAGAGAGACAGCACAATTTACCTACTAAGGCTTTAGGCTGGGAATTAAAACCCTGTATTCAGTTTCTCTCTGGTGTACCATGGCTATACTGTCTTAGGTCATACCAGGAGCATCCTGGCTCAGATTTAGGGTCAGGACCTGTTGGAGCCAACCAGCCCTTTCCATGCAGCATAGATCTTGGCTCTTTTCTCAGCCTCATGTGGTGCCTCTGTTACCTTGAGCTGCAATGTAGTAATTTTGAGTGGGTTTTGTTTTTTCTAGCTCGGAAAGCCCCAACTCATCACGAGGCTGGGTGAGTAGTTTTTTTTGAGCACTATGTCAACTCTACATATTGCACATCCATGGGAAATGCCAGGAGATGGGAACTTGGTTTGTTTCTCGGGTCCAAAAGGTCCAGCTGCATGTGGAAGTGAGCACACAAGCACCCAAAAGAGCAAGTGAAAAGGAGCATCGTACTGCGAGACACCAGGAGTGATGGAAACGATTCTGAGGGGGATCACACACGGGGCTGTGCTGGTTTGGAGCAGATTCTGACATGGATGGCTTCACCAACAGATTTCCTCTTGGATCCCTTCCATTCCTTTCCCCCATCACCTTGCTTTAACTATGTTGGCTTTCTGGGCTGCAAGTTTTCATTGCAAGATATTAAAATATGTAACACTGAAGTAGTACAGCCTGAACTAGCTCAGCCTGTCTAGGCCCTATCAAATCCCAAACATACCGGTAACTTTATTATATTTTTTCTTTGGAGTAAGCCGTAGTCTGTTGAGTTATATTCATTATATTAAGCCATTTGTCAACTGCCAGTAAGAATATTCACAAAAGCGGTCAATCAGCAATAGACTTAAAAATCTAAGGTTTTTTTTGGTGTGTGCATGTAATATAAAAAGATAAGTTGGTGATGAGGGATGGGCCCAAGCCATAACATGTGGTCCTGCATCCAAATTGTCAAGGGATGTGGGCTTTGGGCCCAATGATGAAGGAGAAGGCCTCATTTCATATGGCCACAGCTCCATTCTTTTCCTAAATTTAGTGCGCAAGGTCTTGATTTGTGGCTGCTGCTACTAGTATAGTAAACTGATTTCCTTCATACATAAAGAGGAAACCTTCTTATATACCAGAACCAACATAATGAAGGATTATGGGTTAATATTGCTCTTTTTTCTCTTTTTTTTTTTTTTTTT
>VZTO01021990.1:133158-165791 GCA_013400615.1 Syrrhaptes paradoxus | reverse complement strand
TGTCTTCACTGTGTCTCTAATCAAATGTAATCACCGCAGCCTGTGTTATTGATTTTGTAATTGCTTCTTGAATGGTTTGGGCCCTAAGACTGCTACACTTGTGAGGATGTCATTTGGGTTGTACATATAAACTAATAGATTATGTATCTTTTTATTAGAAAAGCCCTCTAATATCTCAGTTAAAGATTAAATACTTGTCCCAGAAGTCCCAGTCGGTAACACTTTCCAGCAGCCTTTCACCAATGCTTTCTTTGTATAGTTTATTTCAGGTGCTTTTGTTGCTCACTGTGAAGTGATGAGGCCAAAGGTATGGACATTGTCCATGTAAATCCTGTCATCTGAGCTGGAGCATGTGGCTGGCTTTGATGCTTCAAAAAGTGGTTGATACTGTCTTGTCGGTTCCCGAAACAAAGCAGTTGTTTCCTGGAATTAGCTGAGTATTGCTTAATGTATGTCTCAAGACAGGCTGAAAATGCTCCTGTATTTTTGGAGTTAAATGAGGAAGTGGATAAAGGAAGGAGATGCTGTGTGAATGTTGTATCCTTGGTGTGCACACAGAATTGCCTTATGCGAAGGGAACCAGTTTCTTCTTGGGTAGGATGGGATTTAGGTTATCTTCTGTGACTTCTAGCATGACATCACTTCTACCAACCAGAAAACCCAGCTTGAGGTGTCAGTGAAGCCTGAAGTGCAGCTAGGACTCAAATTTACGATACATCTGAAGTCTTGGAGTGGGGTTTGAATGACAAAGTAGGACAGGCATTGGCATATTGGGAATCTTGAAGAGCAGTACTGCCTAGCTTGGGTGGTCTCTCCCCCCAGCATGATGTCTACTCTGCATCAGCATAGTGTTGTGAGATGGCTGATCTGATCTGATGTCTCAATACTGCCAGGAAGAGCTGGTCCTACTGCCCTGCCTTGTCTGTCTGTGCATTCCCATGCTCTTTCCTACGTGGGGTCTGGTACTTATCCAACCCCTTGGTGGTCTGGTTCAGCGTGCGCAGCTATGAGAAAAGCAATCCAGCAAGGAGGGTTAGAAACATGCAACTGTGACTAGGAGGTAACAGACTAAGACCTCTAGCAGAAGGAGCCTGTGAGGGCTCAGCTGTCTTGGGAAGCCTCGTGCTGTTGAGATCCCTGTGGTCTGAGCTCCCTGCTTTAGAGTATTTCATGGGAAGACTTAAGGCATCCTTCTGAAGGTATGAATTAACACAGAGCTCTGATCCTAAGAGGAGCTGTACTGGCTCTCCTGCTCTGAACACCTGGAACATCCCATTTTTCTTCTCCTTAAGAGCTTTCTTTTAGCTCAGTCAGAGGGAGTGAGAAGGAGTTCACCTGGCTTTAGATGTCTAGATCAGAGCTAGTTAATTTGGGGTTCCTTTAAACCAACAGGGAGAAATAGTTCCTTTAAAATGCATTTCATCTGGGCTGATTTTATATCTGCTTTAGGATGAGGTTAATCCCACATTAATGGCATCTCTTTTTCTAGCCTGAATGTGAGAAGAGCCTAGCTCAGATGTCTGCAAGATAGACATCTGCATTTGGTCACATAAATCCCACCCGCAGAGCTGCTACACTAATGTGATGAACCAAAATGAATGGCTTCAATTAATAACAACAATAATAATATAGACTCTATAGAGAGTCTAAATATAGAAAATAATTTCAGATTTTTTTTTCAGCTGTGGGCCAGATCTTTCCTGGGTATTGGTCAGATTATTTTTGATTCAGGTGAGTGGTTGGTTGCAATGGTCAGGAGCGGTGGTGGTACCTCTTTTAGGTAAGCTAAACTAGCATACTCTTCCTGCAGGTATAAGCTGATAGGAACAGGAGAATTTTCCAAGGTGAGGGTTTGGTTTTGTTCTTTTGAATGAGATTGGAAAGCAGTACCTCTGGAGATATCCTTTGTAAAAGCACAAGGGCTGCAACTTTCTGGAACTACTCACGACCTCCAAACTTACTCTTTATTAGTGTTTCTCATTCAGCTAAAGCTGAAACAAACAAATGAAACTAATTACTCTTGAAGTTGGGTATTGCCTTCTTGAGGTTTATGAGCCTATTTTTCTGAAATTAGAAATTGCTTAACTATGTGGAATGTTTCCAACAAAACTGCTTCCTACAACCACAATTTTTACAGTCACAGAAGTGCTTTGTAGGTTACCTTTGGGTAGGCAGCAGTGACATCCAGTGGCCGGCGACCTGATCACAGGTCTTCTCCCAGAGCCTGTCTCACCTGGGACCATCTCTCCCTTGGCTAGTCTTGTCTGAGCCCACTGTGGTTTAATACACCTATTCCACTCAAGTTTTGGTTCTGGGTTCTCCGCACACACTTTGAGACTCTGAAATCCTCAGGTAGATCTTCTCTGAAACTCCAACAGGGACTGTAGAAATCTACTGAAAATAAATAAATAAATTTTAGATTGTCGACTTCAATGTAAAATATTTTTATATTGCTGCCCATAGACATGGGTGTCTAAGTAGAGATTGAAGATCAAAGTGTAGGTATTGATGTTGGAAGATTTTGGCCTTCTTTGGATTCTCCACAGATCACTAACTACAAAAAGCCCAAGGGAAATGGCTCATAGCAATAGAAACCTCGCACATATTATTTTAATATTAATTTATTTTCTTTCAAGGCAGTGGGTCTGATCCCAAGTGAGTCCATTCGTTACAGACTAAGACTGAAGATTGTGGATTTTTTTCACTCACAGAAGTAAATATGTTCAGGATTAGATCCATGGTTATCCACCTCTAATTGTAGGAACACTGGTGGTGCACGTTCAGATGACTTTCACCTCCTCCGTGCTTATAGAGTCCGTGAGCCTTTCTAACACAGGGACACATGGTCCACCTTAATTTTGAAAAGGTGTTCCTTTCAGTTATGTCAGCTACTTAAATTTATTTGCAGACAGTCAATTCATATTGATCATAACTCGACCTTACAATGACCTTGAGCAAAGGTACTCTGTGACTGCTATAGATATTGTGATCAATACCGGAGAGCAATTGACTACACCTAGTTACTGATAAATGAAGTTTAAAAAAAAAAAGTACACTATTTTCAGAAACGAAGATAACTGCTCATTTAGTCGACTGTTTGCAAAGGTTTAATATTGATACATGAAGTCATAATGACATCCTTGGGCATTCTCAAATGGTAAAGAAAACAATAGGGTGCAGAGTTACTGTAGCACATTAAGGGAGAAAGAATCATTAGTTCCCAACTTCAGACAAGAAATTTCATTATATCTATGACAACAACACTGAGAACAAACACACTTACTTAGCAGTACCCATCGGAGAAGGCACGTATCAAACTGTGCCTCTTTTCTTTATGCGTGAGCCAGGTCTAGTGGAATAAAACACTGTATTACTGTGGCTGGAACAAAGCCTTTAGTACCACTTATTCTACTTTAGTACCACTCTCCTTTGCACATTTGTGCCTGAATTAAATTGCGCATCCCCAGGTATAACCAACTGTAATCATGAGGAAGAGAACACTCTGGTCTCGGCACATCTGCTACACGTCGATACACTTCCCCACGCTGCCTGGAGTTGAAAGGGAAGATGGGAGGGATGTTTTCCCCTGCTGTTCCTCCTGCTTTGCTCTGAGTCCTGCTGAGAGAGATGGGAGCCGAGTACCAGCAGCTGAGACACAAGGAAATGAAAGTCCATTGGCAAAATGGTAGTAGGCTGCACAGGAATGTGGTTTCAACCCCAGATCTCCTGGTTTCTGTACAGGGGAGGATGCTCTGGGGATGCAGGAATGGCAGCACTTGCAGAGGTACCAGTGGAGCTCATCCCCTACCGGTGACCCTGAGCTTGGTTTCCATCAGCGCTTCTTGCAATGCAACCTGGGTCTGATATTTTACATGTATGTGCCAGGGTATTTTGTTGTTTGTGTGTGTGGGTTTTTTTTTTTTTTAAAGTAGATTTTTACATCTGTGACATTCTTTACAAAAGAAATTAATTAAATGGCAGGATGGTTTGAGCTACACAAATCAGAAACAGGAGGGGAAACGTTTTGCAGGCGCAGACCTCCCATAGATCTCCCTGCACTCCTCAGTGTTTTCCCCAGGCACTTGAATTTCTCTCCCCATCCCCAAAGTTAATCTCCTGATCATATTTCTTCAGTCCCGTACAGTAAGTGTGGTTGGTTTTGTTTTTATTATTTTCCCACACTTCCCTGTTCTTTGCAGAGACTGTGTCCTTCTCCAGTCTCCCTCTCTATCTTGCACTTCAGTCAAGCTGTTTATTAATAAACCTGTGTTTTCGGTGCGTTCATACATCAATAAAGTACAGAGTGGTTCAGTTAGTCAGCATTCTGGGAAATCCTTTGCTGTATTGAAGAACTGTAAATCTCCATTATTGCTTCCCAGAGCAAAAATAAAGAATAGTCTCTTACCTTTGCAGCTTTCTCTTTGTTAATTTTTAAGGGTGAATGTGTCCACATTTCCTAGCAAAGAGGACCAGTTTGCGCATAGCCCAGACACCAGGCTTTTATTTGTTTTGGGGTCGGGTTTTTTGGTATGGCTTCAGCTGGTACCTGGAAATTCATCAACAGTGAAGGGGAAGCCAGGGAGAGAGCAGCAGGAAGCAATATTGAAACATGCAGAGGAAAATAATCATCGGGACTTTAGGATTTTTTCCAAAGTGAGCCTAAACTGGAGGCTTTAGTGATTAGTCCATGACTGATTGAAGAGGTATGTCACCTGCTCCTACATGGCAGCACGTCCCATTGCATTGCAGTTGCCTGCCTGGAGTCATTGCGGTGGATTACATCCTTGTGTTATCAAACCGTGTCATGTCGCATCACTGTCGGAAGCAGCCGGATGGAGACGTGGCTGACACGTTGCCTGAAACAGATGCAATGAGAAATACCACCCAAAGCACGTACCTGCTTTTAGTCAAGGCTCAATTTGCTCAGAGTGTATTTTGACGTATTTACAGAGGGTTTGAAGTCACAGATAATATCTTCTGTGTTTGCCAGCTCTCATGCAAGAGACAAGTCTTTCTGTTGGACTAGGAAGAAATGGAAGATTTAAATTAACTTTGGTTGTTTCAGTGTCATCAAATAGGTAGGAATCATAGAAAACTTGCTCAGTCTAGTTAGTGCAATAAATGCATGAAATCTGGGACCATTAGGGACTCCAGGAGGTTATTTTTTTTATTTTTGATTTTAAAAACCTAATCCCAAAAGCTTGACGAAAAAAAAAGTCTTCTAGTTACTCTTTAAAAAACTTGTGTAAAAATGAAGGAACTCTGGTAAAAGTCCTAGGAATGGGCTTCCAAACTACTGGAAAAAAATGAAATGTACTGAGATGGTGATATTATAAAACCAATAACATTTTTTCTGTATTAATTAATTGTGAATTAAAGCATTTTTTTAATATGAATGCATATGACATTCATGGCATGCCAAATTAATTCTTTATGATCTGAGCCAGTGCAGTCAATACTAAATGAATTCATAATGATAAGATACTTAAAATAAAGTGTTACTACGAAAAACGATAAAAGACCATCATCAAAACTGCAGCCTACTACTGAAGCATTGCCCAGCAAGATGGTGCCAATGGTAATCCTTTATTCTTTTGTTTGACCTCTTCCTCTCCCAATTCTTCTTGTTGGAACGCTCTGTGTGTGGTACAATGAACTTCATGGATTTCCTGATATTGGTGGACAGTATTGTCCTTTATTCTTGTTGGACATGTTTCTCGTGTGCTTAGGCTTTCATCATTTGAGGCTCAGCAGTCAGTTTTCCAAGAAAGCCTTATATCAGATTCTGTTAATAAAGACCCCCTTATACTAGCCTTGGGACTTTGTTCTGTTAGAGATATTTCAAATGTCATGAGAAAAACAAAAGCAACAGTGAGTAGTGTATAAAGACAGGTGTGTGTTATATATCCAGAGAAATTTCTCCTTTAGGGAATGGTTTGTACACAGATGAAGACACGGGTCAAGCATTCAGCTTTTTACTTTGTGTGGATGGTTTCTTTATTCTTGTTGCTGGGGGGGTGAAGCTAAGAAGAGGTCTGTCCTGCCTGGCTTCAGTGTTTCCCTTCCCAAGCCTAGACAATAGGAGAGGTGAAAGGGGAGAGGTGACACAGGATGGAAGAACGGTGTAGAGGAATGAAGGGTAGGACAATGGATCTCACCAAGGAGATACTATCAAGGAGAATGACAAAGTAGGAAGGGAAAGGACAAAACTAGGAGAGGCAGATGGTCAAGACCTAAGGAGGGAAATGGCAGAGGCTGGTGGATGATGGAAAAATTAGTGCTTTGTAGAATATACTAATTCAATTTTCTTTTTTGTTGTTGTTTTTTGTTGATTTTGTTGTTGCTTGGTGTGTGTGTTTTGTTTTTCTTCCTTTGAGCTAATACTTTAATTGATTAGTTCCTTAAAAAACTTCCCTAAAAAAAAAGTTGGAAGCTAAAAGTTAACCTAGGAGAGGCAGTGACCCAGGAGTACAGGTTCCCCTGTACTTTGTCAGTGTGTGCTTCAATGTTTGTTTTACTGTGGGTTATCAGGTGAGGAAAAAAATATTTTCAAAGAGTCCAAAATGGGAAAATCTCTCCTGAAGGTACATTACCTACCTGGAACATTGAGCTGTGGCTCCTGGGCTGCCATCCAACCTCTGAAGTAAAAAGAATTACCTGTGCTGTACTAGTAGAGCTGACAGCTAAATGTGCCCTAATTTGCCTTAATTATACCCTTCAGTACAGGGTCTTTCTGGTGATTTGAGGGCGGGAGGTTCAGCAGGGAATAAAAGTCAACTGCTTTCCCTTCTAGTTGGAATAGGGGAGAATTAGCTGGATGACATTAGGAGAGTTTCTAAATATCTTTCCTGCCAATATTTGATTAAGGACTTTAATTTCATTAGACAAACTGATTTTTTCATTAGCCAAACTGATTTTTTCATGCATTGGTCTCTCCTTTTAATGTGTAAATTACATGGGATTTGACTCTCATTACAACATTGATATGGGTGCTGCCTTCAAACGGACACCAGCGCCAGAGCCGTGCTTGTGGCCGGGTCTGCTGAGAAGAGCTGCTTTGTGTTTTGCTCCAGGAGGTGATTTCTGTAAATAGTCATTTATACTGTGTAGGTTGGTGATGCACGTGTGCCTGTGCATATAACCCAGCATCCTCTTGCATGCTCTTTCTTGGGAGAGTAAATTCCACTAATGGACCTGGGTCTCCTGGTGCAGGTTGTGATGTGCACCAAAGTAGAGCTCTATCATGTGAAGTGTAATTTGGGTAAAAATGTCGGAGCTGATGGAGGACATGGTTCAACAAGCATGTGCCTACCTTGAACTCCATCAGCTTAGCTTCAATGATTACAGTCTAGCCTTTATATTTCCAAATCATCATAATTTGTTATTTTTCAGTAGTATTCATTTTCAATCGTTTATGTCCCAAGCTACGTGTGCATCAATTTTGCGTGAATATTGTCACTCGTGCCAATGAAGATGAGGGACACCATTTTGTGCTACTTCTACTGAACAAATGAAGTATCTACATAATCATATGGAAAAGTATTTCTAAATGTATTTTTCTGGGGTCACCTGGGGTAAAATGAAGCTGAAAAAGGGGAAGCAAGATGAAGTTTTCAAGTAATTCTTTAATTCTGCATGAGTTATTCCAGTCCTGAAGTCTGGTGCAATGCATACAGACGAAATCATAATGCATAAAGTTACTGGCTGCCTGGTGCTGTATATGCCTCATAGTGCACTGGGGGATGTACCAATGCTGGTATTGAACATATGAGATAAAAGTCAAATAGAAATCAAAATACTTTGGTTCCAAAGTCACATCAGTTGAGGCTGAGATTATGTTAAAACTCATCCATGAAGCTGAATCACTACTTGTTTTACTGGCTTCTCAGCAAATACAGGTGCTGAAGGAAGTGAGCCCAGCGGTTATTGCTGGATAAAACTCTCTGCTTGGAGCAGAAAAAAAACAGAATTGAAAGAAGTGTTTGCTGCTGTTGCATGGCTTTTTAAAAAGGAAAACATGAGCTTTTATTATTGAGGCCTTTTTGGGAACACCCATCATTTTTATAGGCTTGTGTTTTGGTAAATAAACATGTTGACAGAATTTCTATAGTTGTTTTGAAAGTATTTTTATTTAAAAAATCTTGTTTTGTAAATATTGAGTAGATCTGTTCTGAATTGAAGTAGAATCAACTCTGATATTTGAAATGTTTTATTTAAAAGTTTCAAACCAGTTCTACATGGGCAAGACCGAACTGAGCATCTCAGCAGAGGTCTGGGTGATCTCCATTGGAAGAGCCAAAGCAAAGGAATGTCTTTTGCTTATTGAAGTGATCAACAGTTTAGCAATAATAGAGTTGCAATATTGCATGGTTTAGCCAGATTGTAGCATTCCGTTTGTCAGAATTGTTAAAAGTTGAATTCTAGATTCAGCTTCTTGGTGCACAGAAAAAAAAATCCATATATGGAAATACTTCAGTTTAAAGTTTCCAAATATTTGTGAATTCTCAGGAAAGTAAAGTAAATCTTGTACTATAAGAAAGGAGCAAAATTTCCTTATCAAAACCTGTTTTTCTGCAAACTGTCCTTTACTTTTTTTTCAGAGTTGCTACATCAGACAGAGTGTTTTCCCCTATATTATATAGTAGGTATGGGTTTATTTATACTAAATATAACATCATTATACAATAAGTTTTCTTGGAGTGCTTGGTACTGTACAAACCACAAAAATTTTTGCTCCAGTGACCTTGTAATATAGAACTGAGGGAGCAATCACATTGCATTATGTGCCAGTGCGGTGAAATTAGTTTTGCACTGCCTAGGCAAAAGGATCTCCCTTGTCATCCAAATTACAGGACTGGGGCCAATATGTATGCACTCTGCCTGTTTGTTTATGCCATACGAGTGGTAATAGTCGGAAATATTTTTAAGAGTTGATGTCGCTTTTCCCTTAGCATTTGTGGGTTTTGTTAGTTTTCTTTTAATATTTCTCTCCCGAGTAAACTGTGTCCGTTCAACAGAGTTGAAATGAGTTATGTTAATCTTCCAACATAAATATGAAACACTTCCAGTTGTTTTGCCATCATTAGTCATCTAGCTAAAAAGCAGAGATCAGTTTACTGGCAGGGTGTCTCATGATATAAAAAGTGTTTGTTGGGGTGAGGTACATAGGAAGAAACATGGATGTTTGGCCAAATATTAAGGATGAGCTTTAAACTTGGGGAATTTCTTCTTCATCGCCTTTTTCTTTAAATCCAGGCTTATTTCTGATTTACGTATTTCAAAGCTCACACAGTCAAAGGAGGGAGATTTTCTAACAGTGGGGGGTGAGCCTATTAAAATTCATTCCGATTCTCTTTATTGAAAGGAGTAAACAAGAATCAATTTTCTTTACTAAAGAAGCTGACCGAGTTGCAGGTTCATCTCTGTCAGGGTAAACTCTTAGAGAGAGTTAACACAAGAAATGTGAGATACACAAAATTAGTGTGTCTTCTTTTTTCAGTTAGAGCCTGGGAGGCGTGCGTGCGACAACACAGAGGATTTCATAGGTTTTGCCTTCAACAAATCAACAGAAGGACCTCAAAAGATGCATGTTTGTATTTTCTAAGCAAATAGTTGGGTGGTTTTTTAATAAAATACCCATTAAGTGGAGCAGGAAGCTGTTGCAAAGACTAGATTGGCCAGGATGGCCATGAAGACACCTCGGGTGACCGATATTACCCCTTCCAGATGCTATTTTCCTGCTCGCCTGCTGGCTGAGAGGTGGATTTTGTGCGTGATGGAAGTGTGGACAGGCCCTGCTTTCCACCCCTGGGGAGGGCGTTGGGTTTCCCCGAGCCCAGAGGATTAAGCCCTACGGGCCCCCTTCCTCCCGTTTGAAGCATATGATATCGATATCGATGTTTTCGGTAAAGAGAGGGCTCTCAAACACACATATCATGCCAGGCTCCATGGAGTCTACGCTCGGTGGAGATGTATAGGCAGAGATGGAGGGCAGCCAAGAACGGCTTCTGCTCGGGAGGGCGAGTGTTGTGCTACGGAATGGCTTAGATTGGTTTCAGGGTCTTCCTGTAGCTAATATTTGTTAAGTTTTCACGGAATATACAAGTAGGCTTGCATTTCAGGCTAGCTTGGACTGCTTGTAGCCTCAGATCATCTGGGTTTCATAGGTACCGGTCATAACGTGAGCTTAAATATTCTTTCACATGTTCCCTTTCAAATAGGGTCAAGGCACATTTTTATTTTTAAACATTTGGAGTTTGTTTTCATAAAGTTTCTCCAATCAAGGCAGTATCCAAGCCGTCTTGGTTTGTAGTCGTACATCCAGTATTACTACATTAGCTCTTAATAAAGAACTCATGCAAAAACCAGATTCCCTTCACACTAACTACAGAAACATGTTACGGGAATGTGACTGTATAGCTGGGTGGAAAATGATATTACTTGCAGAAGATTTGTTGTCACATAACAGCCTGCTCATCTGCTGATTACTATCTCTAGGTTTATTGTGGATCTTCCTTTGTGTAGCGACTGTGATACTTTCAAAATTGTTTAAAAGCTCTGCAGCAAAACAAAATCATAATAATTAGGGGGGAAAAAAAAAGTCCTGAAATGCCTCTGCTAGAATCAAGCTAAATCCAAACGAAAAGCAAATTTATACATATGCTGTATATTAGGCTTAACCAGGGTAACGCCCCTTTCCTTTGGCTTTTGGAAAAGAGTCCCACATTGTCACATGTAAAGGGACATTTCAGCACTGATTTTCATTTTCATGAGATTAAAAGTGAAACATGTAACCACAAAGCTGGTTTATGTCATCCCCTGTTGGAGCCAGCAGTAATGCCAAAAATTAGATATTTGATAGGTTTGAGAGAGAAACAGATGCAGGAGGGATGCCATTCCCACAATTTTAAACTCCTTCTTATCTTTAAGCTAGAAAGAACATTCCAGATGAAGAAAATCTATCTTATTGGCTTTAGAAAATAGAGGAAGAAAGTTGCCAGCAAAAAAAAAAAAAAAAAAAAAAAAAAAAAAAAAAAAAAAAAAAAAAAAAAAAAAAAAAAAAAAAAAAAAAAAAAAAAAAGAGAAAAGAATAAGAAGAGAAGTTAATTTAAAACCAATGTCAGTCTTGGGGAATTGTAAACCATAATTGAGGGAGAGTGTGTGTGTGTATGTGTGTGGATATACATTCATTTATGTGTGCACATGTACAAAATAAATAGGCTGGGATGGGGTTTTTCCTTCCCTGTTTGATCTGCTTAATGCAATCTCACTTTGGCTTTTTTTTTTTTAACACTTTTGGGGTGCAGAGAGATGGGGGAAGGTAAAAAATTAAGTGAGAAGAAGCTCCCCCAAACATACACCGAATGAACTCAGCAAAAGCTATAGCATCCAAAAAGTATTCTTTCGGCTTTTTGTTTTGGAAGCAGTTTGTGTGTCCCTGTTCTTTTTATTTCATTCTGCCAGCTGTCTGCTAAACAAATCTAGCCAGGTGGGGCTTACAACCCATGACTAAAAAACCTACTAGTGCAGCTGTCCAGCTTGCCTGGAGGAAGAATTCTAACAAATGGCAGGAATGAAAAGATTGGTTTTGTTTTCAAGAAAGTAGCTATGGTACCTTCCTTGCTTCAATTTTTTTTTTTTTTTTTTTAATTCTGTTTGCTTCAGTTAACTCATGGCCTCCTAAGGTTTTACAGAGTAATGGAAAATCCACTTCTGTGGTTCATCATTTAACACATTTTTTGGTAATGCTTGGGTTTCTTTCCCCCCTGCCCTCCCCGTAATGATTTTATTCTGTGTTAGACACATAGGGCAGCTTGGCTGCTTCGAGTGTTACTAAATGTAAAATAATCTGACACTTTCCCTACAAATCACTGGTAAGCCATATAGTAGCTTAACGGGATTTTTAAATATTCAAGAGTTGAATATATAACTAGTGAAGGGTGATGGTTGGTATTGTTTATCCACAAGCTGGGGACAGAACAGGCTTCTTTGCACTGCTTCATCAATCGACCTCAACTGTGATTTTCTAGTCAGCAAATGAGTGCTTCATTTTCTGTGTCTGTGTTGAGCTAAACAAGAGCTGTGCTAAAAATTACCAAACTGCCATCTGATCTATCGTTCCAGCAGTAGGAGAGGATTAGCGTGCGAGCCACCAAGACACCTTCCCTCACTTCTTCCAGAAAAAGGAACGTGCGAAAGGTGTTTGCCACAAGCTTTCACTTAGAAAATCACCCTCTGATTTTTGTTAGATAACAGAAAAAAAAAAAAAAGTTGCTTTGAGCCAAATCGTGCCTCCTTTGAAGTTGGTGACATCTTGTTCTGTTGACACCTTTGGTGCAGGTCTGTGTTGATGGAGATTGATCTGGTGGAGTGATTTGCTCAGTGAGGAGTTGAAGGATTTTGACACTTCTTGGGTATCCCTCTGGGTCTCGTGGGTTCTGACTTTAAAGGTGCACATGAAGTTAACGCCTCTCAGGGTCAGGGTGATGCCTCGCAGTAAAGCTGTGATACAGACTTTGGGTTTGGTCCAGGGCTAGTAAAATATTTAGGCTTATGTTTATCTAGGTGTGTGAACAGTGACACTGAAGTTGATGGCACTACTGTTTTGACCAATTATTGCTTCTCTAATATTAGGAAATCTCTTGTAAAGTTAGGACATCTTTTCACAGACACTCTATAGTCAAGTGGCTATGTCCTTGAAATAAAACATGTCTTTAGTTGCTGAACTACAAACACATTAAACTCTTGTAGACCTGATTTCAGTGACTTATCTGTTTCCTACCGGTGTACCAACAGATCTGTACCCCAGAACTGGTAAGTGAGGTGTGGAGATGAATGCATGCACAGTGTCCTATTGGAGTTCCCAAGACATGTAGGTGCTAGATGCAAACATAGTTGCCTTGTTGCATGATTAAAGCGTTGCTTTGGGAAGCAGCAAGATGCATGTAATTCATGTTTAGTGCTCGTCATTTATCCCTTTATGTTGTCATTAGCTTCACAAGAAAAAGTGGATGCAAAGGGCGTGCAATGATTGTTTCCTCTCCTCTTTGTAGAACATGAGCCTCTCTGCACCCACCTGCCCAGTGTGTTTGGATAACGTCCCCTTTGCAATTTGGGAAATTGGGACGTCATCCTGTCTTCACAAAGGTGATGGGGGAGCGATGTGTGTTGCCTGGGCTGCACAAGTCAAAATGGCACCCGGCACTGGCAGGCCAAGCCAGGATGCTGTTGCAGGCACCATTATTTCCTTTTGTTGTATAACAAGGCATGAGTGATATTGGTCGGGGTGCTTGGAAGCCAAGAAAAAAAAGGAGGCCAATTTTTCATGAGGAAATTGAAGTGCTGATGCAGAACTAACCCTCACAGTTTGTTGTTATTTAATGAAGAAGCAGTGAGTGGGGGATTTTTGGCAAAACTTGGTGCGTAAGCATAACAATTGTAATGACATTATTTAACACACAATGGAGTAACAAAGGCACTTAAAACGCCACGATTAAGAGCTGTGCTAAGGTTCTTGAATAGCAACTGAAAGCAAAAAATGTGCCTGTGTTATTCTCAAGCCCCATATAGAAATAAATTAATTTTACTCCTTCGTTCCATTTTTTTTTCTGAACCTACAGTAGAATCCTAGAATGGCTCCAGCAAAACCACTGGAATTAGCTCCTTTTGATGATATTCTACATTAAAGTCTCTGGATATTGTTAGCAACTTCAGCTTTTTACCTATTTTTCTTTATTGTTAGGCAATAGCAAATGTATATATTACGTTAAAAATGCTTATGTTCATTTCCCATCCCATATATTTTTCTGAGAACAGTGTCAGATTCTGAAGGCCTGTACAATGTACAGGAGATATATGCCCCTGTGAAATAGCAGGATAATATTAAGAAAACTGAAACTTGAGAATAATTTGCCATAAATTATTTTAACCGGTGTTATAACAACTTCTTAGTGTAAAGGATTTTATGGACTTGCAATATTTTTACAAGAAGTTCTGTTTTAAAAAAGAAAAAGAAAAGGGCTGGGGGATAATACTCTATTGTAGCTGTCCTTTAATTTTCCATACAATTTAAAATGTGATTCTAAATGCTCTGCAAATCACAAAATTACTGTTATGCTGGATGAGCCCGAACCAGCTTGGCTTTGGGAGAGGAGAGGTGTACCATCTTTGTTAACCTACCACCAGGTCATTTCCTAACTGCCATAAGAGCAGCCCTTTGCTTCTACAGACCAAGATTAGAATGGAAATTTTCTTATTTCTTCACTATTTTTTTTTATATAGACATATATATTAGATTTTGCGTTTATCCACAGTAATTTTTTTTTCTTCAATAGGACTGAAGTTGTTAGAGTTACAATTTTTATTTAGTTCCTATGTGTAGAAACATGAGGCTGAACCTTGTGGAGATGTCCTCCATCTGCCCCTTTTCCATTCTTTGCAATGTGATGGAAGTGATAGTACTTTTTCAGGAAAGAAAGCTATTCCAGTTGCTGAGGAATAGGGCAGAAATCAAGTCAAGAAATAAGGAATGTAAGATTGAACCAAGTTTGACAAGGAAGTCTGAAGATAAAAAATGTGGTAGAACTGGGAGCAAATAATATCCTGAGGACTGTGAGGAATGGGAGTGGGAAAAAGTGATTCAAGACAGAGAAAAAGTGGGAGGATGGGAATTGAACATGAGTGATAGGAAACTGTGGTGACAAGGTGGACCCAAGGCTGTGGGACAGGGAGGGAGTCTGCAACAGAAGTGTCTGGTGGGAATGGTAGCTCAGAGCATCCCGCAGACAGTAAAAGTAAATAAGAGACTTACAACACTAGCCAATAGGGATGAATTTTATGAAATTAAAAAGCACAGATCGGATTTATTAAAAGCTACCAACTAATGATTTTTTAAGTCATATATAAATTCATTTTCTAGAGGAGGGGAGAGGTTTAAAGGATGAAATAGTTTCAAACACTGACTGGATCAATAACTGTGGATACTTCAAATACTGGTAATATCTTAACATCTGAGTATTTCTCCATCCAAAGAGGTTTTGACTTTATGCTGGTAAATAACAGGGATTCTAGCCACTCTGACCACTTCCTGTGGGGATAATCTGCTGGTCAATAAAGGCATAAAGTTAGGGACTGCTTGGTTCCTTATTATGGAGAATCAAAGATCAAGCTTGACTCAATATTTGATGAGGCCGGGAGTAAGCAAGGCCATAAACAAGCAAAGTCAATCCTGCATTACAGGAGTACAACACTTACCAAGAGAGGAAATGCTTTTTCTTCTTCTTCTTTTTTTTTTTTTTTCTCTCCTCTTCTATTGCTACTAGGTTTGATTTTGTTTGTTTTGCTTGGTTTTTGGGGTTTTTTTATATCCATATAGCATAAAGAGGGTAGATTTAGATTAGATATTGGGAAGAAATGTTTTCCTGTGCAGGGGGTGAGGGAGTGGCCCAGGTTGCCCAGAGAAGCTGTGGATGCCCCATCCCTGGAGGGGTTCAAGGCCAGGCTGGATGAGGCTTTGAGCAACCTGGGCTGGTGGGAGGTGTCCCTGCCCGTGGCAGGGGACTGGAACGAGATGATCTTTAAGGTCCCTTCCAACCCAAACCATTCTGTGATTCTACAGTATTAAAAACAAAACCAAAAAACCCTAAAAACAAACAAAAGAACACCCCTAAACCAAACGCAAAATAACAAAACACTTTACCTTGGACTAGCAGCCAAGAAGAACAAATGTGGTGGTTAATCTCATTTAGGATCAAGATGACTGTTGGAGCAGTAGGGATAGCAGTGGGATGACCCGAAGTTTGCTGAATAAGTCCCTACCAACTATGAATTTATGCAGGGTTAGGAGAGACCGATGAGGCTTGGGTACACCAAACCATCCAGAAGGAGAGTAGACCTTACAGGGTCCAGGACAAGAAGAGCATTTAGGAAGTAAGATATTGTTGGATGGGCTACTGGGGTTGAAGAAGTAGAGGAGACCATGCAGGTAGCAGATGTATTGAGTCATACAAAGGCAATTGAGCTGAGGAAGTTAAAATTTCCAGAACTGTCAGGGGGACAGAGCATTTAAACTTCAGAGGAGACAGAGAGAGGGGAGAAGTCTGCAGAATTGATTTTGAAGAGACAGGATAGAAGGAAGGGAGAGTGATAAAAACTAGAGAGGAGAAAGAACAAAGGAGAGTCTCAGGGTTTAGATGTGGGGAAAGATCCGAGAGAAGACAGTTATGAGAAATTTGATAGACAAAGTTGCAGGAAAATGGCAATATCTGATGGAAAAAAATCTTGTGACAAAAACATTAGGCTTAGATTCATTTAACCCTGTTAAATGGTTGTCATGTAGCATACACTGAAGTGGTCACATTTGTCATGTTTGTTCAGAAAATCTTTCTCACCAAAAGAGATTCTAGCCCTTTTTTTCCTCCTTTTTTCCAGTGCTACTGAATTCCCTGGGACAGAGATATTTTTATCTCTGATTAGAGAAGAGGCTATGCCTGTAGTCCTTGCAACACTTATCTGCTTTGACATCCCCATGATGAATAAGTTGTCCCTTTGACAGTTCTTAAGAGTTGTGGCTACTTTTGAAGGCCACTTTGAAACTTCAGCTATGGAGCATCAGGCTGTTGCCCAGGGCAAGGTTCTGTGAGCACGCAAAATCTGAGATATTGCATTCAAGTCTTCGCTTTCTTAAAGGTGTCACTTCAAGGTGATGATTATGTTTTTTAAAAGGGGAATATTTCTGAAAACTAGTTATTTTAGAGGTATTCTGTCATATCAGCTAACCTCAGCAAAGAGCAGTGCTGTTTCCAGGACAGCTTGAAAGGTTCTCTCGTGAGTAGTCAGAATCTGTGTTCCTTGTCAAACACCAGAGCTGACACCTCCAAGGCATGCAGGAGGATATATGTAATCATCTTCCTTTTCATTTGATCTTCGGTTCTTTCCTGGTATTTGTAATCCTGAAATATTCGTTTGAGAAGCTCTGACAGGTCTGGAGCAAAATTAAGAAATTCTGTCTCTCCAATTCTCTTTGTAACGAACACCTGTTAAAGGAAAATAAATCTAGCTGTATGCCAGTGTTCTCCATTTGTTTCTCATGTTCAGTTTCAGGTAATTCAAGTAGATTTTCTTCCACCTGCTTCCAAGCCTCATCTTTCTGCATTTTAGTATTTCCCACATTTCCCATTCTAGAATCATTCTCTTCTTCCACCCCCATAAAAAATGCAAACAAGAAACTGTTGAGTAGAATTGAAACATGAAGAAAAAAAAAAAGCTGCTTAAATTCTCTTGTTGAAATACCTTCCATTTCTCTCTAGATTTCCTTTGGCATACAGGCTTTCAGGACTTCTCTGTATTAACTTTGTTTTTTTGCATGTTATCATTATTTTTACCAGCATGTATAACACACATTTCCCACTTTATGATGGCAGTAAATATAAATGCAGAAATTATACACTCAGACAAATTAAGAGAAACAAACCCTAGCAGGCCCTGAACCAGCCAGTAATCATTCCTACATATCGTCTATTATAGCCCCGTGTACCCACAGTACATTTCCACATCACACAGGTGGAATTGTGAAGCTGAGGCTCATTTAACAGTATGAATTTTCCCAATGTATCACAATTACAGGAACACCTGTGCTTCATAACTTTCTGCTGATCCACTGTGAAAATTCACAGTGTGTTTAGTAACCGAACCATCAATATGCTTTGTCTCCTACAGCGTCTGGATTGGGACGGCCGTTTTACTTCCTCCTTTAAAAAAAAAAATCAACAGAAAATGTAGCTGATGCTTGTGTGGGCTGTGTTCACTTTCTCCCACCGTGGCAGATCTTTATCGTGGAAGATCTTCAGGCTGCCCTCACCGAAGCTTGGCAGACCCAAGTCTGGGAAATGCAATACCTTTCTTTTCTGACTTCCTTGCACTGCCTGAGTAAGGCACCAAGATTAGTTTATGTTCATGACTCATTGCTTTCTTGAATGTGTGTCAAATTCATGTCATGTAAGTCAGGCACCTTTAACAGACACGCCACACGGCTCTGCTAGACTGTCCCGCGGAGCTGCCCCAGCCCTGTGCCAAGGGATTGTCTTGGCCTGTTCTTGGCATGGTTTGTGTCCCTTCAGTCTGTGTAGCTTGGCTTGGCTAATTTCTACCAGCCTACCTAAGTTTCCTCTATTGATGGGAAAAATTTATAAATGACAATGTGAGACAAGGTTATCATTTTATCCAATCTACCCAGCTACCTTTGGGGTATGAGAGTATTTGAGGCATTGTTTGAGTAGAAAGGGTTTTCGTGAAAACTTTTACATGGATCTCTATCCAATGCAATCCCAGCTATTTTCCTAATTTCTACTTTGTTCTGTTTTATACAAGATTATATGTTGCTCTGTGTGTTGCCCTGTTGCCCAGAAGGGAGCCTGAGGCTTGGGAGGTAGGTTTCCACTGTGACTATAACCCAGCACTGGAGGAAAGTGTCCTTGGTGATACAGAGATGTTGCTGAATGGTTTGAACTGTTGCAGTATCGTGCAGGCAATGGAAGGTATAACAAGGATGGAAGCTGGCTATGATTAGTTAACATTATAAACTGGGGTGGTGATTAAAAAAACTCAGCTCACTGCCTTGGGTTTAGGAGGAGAATGGACTTCATGGTCCCATTTAAGTGATCTCTGCAGCATCTGGGCAGTGATCCAAAGTCCTTGTCCTTCAGTTACCACACCAAGAAGGTTAGCTGAAGACGGCTGTCTCTCCTGATTCATCTACGTAGTCAGGTTTCCCATTCACGGAAAAGAGGCTCTCTGGAGAAGGAAGAAGTTCATATCTCATTCTTGTCCCACAATGGAGTGAGGATATGTCTAGCAGTCTAAGGTCTTGGATATGCTCTCAAGCTGTCCAGTTCAAAGATAACCCAGATTAATCTCATCAGCTTTCACTAAGAATTGGGCTTTTTTGTCTTCTGTGATGTGCCACACTTGAGAAGTCATCTTAGGTTTATGCATCACTTGGATGTTTTTGATATTGGTTAGAATAACGCCTTAAGAGCTGTCACATTTATATTTCCATGCTCTTTGAGAATTGTTACTAGTCTTTGTGTTATATCTCTACTTTTCTTGCTATTTCTTACAGCTAGAAGCCCATCTCTTCATTTAACCATTGGCAAATTCCCACAATACACGTGTTCTGCTGAGCCAAACTGTCTGCCTTTCCTTCCCTAGTCTCAGCGGGGTTTCTTTCACTGTTGGGACTGTGGGCTCCTGAGTTATTTCCCTGGATCCTTTCTAGATAGTCCATGTATAGATCTGTCCTTGAATGAACTTGAGGACATAGGTGCTGCTATTTTCCCTTCTCTGAGGCAGAATAATACATGTGCTGTGTCACAGGTGTGTAGAGAGGTTTGCAAATTAATATGCTTTGAGGTCCTTGGATTAAATACTATATAAGTGAAAAATAGTTGAAAGTCATTTTAGCATCCCAGTGGGTCTGACATTCTTTTCTGCTCCCAGAAAGAGATTTTCTGTCTGCAAATCTCATGTTTCCAGAATTAGATTAGGAGTGTCAGATGTGCATTCTTGAGGCTGTCTGACCCAGATTAACCCTGGAGCAAAAAAAGTTGATCATGTAGTTGCAGTACCAGGAAAAAAAAAATATACCCACCATGGTCTACCACTGAATATAGGAGACTTATACAGCACAGTGAAGTGGGCGTGTATCTATGAGATAAATGCGGACTGTGTGCTAGAAAGATAGACGCTGTGGTCAGGGTCAGGAATAGGAATTCAGGGTAAAGTCACTGATCTGAAGATCTGGGAGATTTGTGGGGAAAAAAAAATATTTAGAATAAAAGGACCTTTCTGATTACCTTGGTACAAGATGGTAACAGGAAACTCTAGTAAGAAGGACGTGTATCAAATGTGTAAAAGGTATTTTATGCAGTGACTGTCCTCTTGCTAAATCGCTAGAGGAAGAACGTGTGGAAGTCTAAAAATGAAGATGAGGAGGTATCCGGTGCCTGATAAGGTTTGCTGGGGCTAAAAGCCATGAAGAAATGTTTGTCCTGCTTCTTGTCTGTGCTCTGACCAGTGGTTGCAGAGAAGCCAGAGCAGTGGTTGAAGGCAGATTGCAAAACCTGAAAGAAATAATTTCTGCTGAGATGTTCAAGAGCAAATGTAGTAAAAAATGTGTCTCATAGGTATACTTGTTATGTTCTCACCATCTGGAAATAATCATATGCATCTTCACAAGAGAGGTTTGGAGATATGGTTTTATTGATTTCTTTCTTAGCAAGGGTGGAGTCATTTCTGAGATGGGGGACTATCTCACTGCTGTGAAATATTTACTTCTGTAAATACATTTACAGTGCTAAATAATCACAACTGGATATCCAGCCATAAATCACTGTTCTAATTTAACATTTGCATGAAAATGCAATTTATCCGGTCTTGTGTTGAAGCTGCAGCCTAAGACTCAGAATGGTGAACAGTAGATTTCAGCAGTGATGTAATTCGTGTAGAAGGAAGCTGAACCCAAGCATGATGTGGCAACTGGCTGCTGTTTGGACTGGTTGCTTGTTCATGGACACACTCATGTTACTACATGTACAAAAAAAAAAAAAAAAAAAAAAGAAGGAAAGAAAGAAAACAGAACACTTAACGTTCCTAAAGTAGTTTCCTCAAATTTCTCTGCAAACAATGTAAAATAACAACCTAATAATTTTGTATCTTAATCATGTTCAGTAAAGAAGTCCTTTAGATAATTGGCACTGCCTCTGTACTAGGCCAAACTTTCTTTTAAGTTACAAATACTCACAAAAGGTTTACATTATAAGGAGCTGCTTTGGAGATGTGCAGATTTAGTTTGTAAGTACAAAGTGAACATGCAAATTGCCTTATCTTGTGGGATTCACAAACAACCATCATTCAGATTGATTTAATACATAGCTTTTTATCTTTAAAAGTGTTAATTAGAAAATAGGGACAGTTCTCTGAACACTTAAGAGTAATAAATAGATCAAAACAGCATCCATGCTTCTGTGATGGAACTTCTGAAGACTATATAAAGGGATTAATACAATTGTCAAAAAGACCACAGTATACATATTTAATAGTGCTACCAAGCTACAATTACATTTTTTAGGACTCTATTTGCTAAGCTTTTAAACACTCATTATACAAAGGAAAAAAAAAAAAAGGAGAGGGGAAAAAGGGACTTTCAGAACTTTACCGCATAACTCAGGATTGCTATGCCAGCAAGCTCTGCTCCAGGTCCAGAGTGACACAGCTGTGTGCAAGACACCTTGGCTTTTGTTTAACCTCAGAAGTTGTTCAGCTGTGTGAGGGAAGAAAAAAAACTGTTGCGTAGTTTGGTCCTCCGCTTTTCCTCTACTGCAGCAGTGTGCGTGGGGAGAGGGGAAATGTGTCCCCTGTGCCTGCCCAGCCTCTGCCCATGTGAACCCACTGTGTGCAGCCTGCCTGGCTCCTGGGGCTCCTGATGCTGCTAAGGGATATCCTTGACCTAGTGTATGAGTAAAAGCTCACTCTTTCTAAGACTTAGAGATCTGTCTGTATTTAGTCACATCACTGGTGTTCCTGTAACCAATATTTTCCTTTCATTCCAAATATACATATGTTTGCTTTGTCTGTTTATTGCTATGTGTTCCTATCATTGCCCAAAAAGCTCTCACTGAATGAAATCAAAACCACCATCTATAATCAACTACAAGCTGATTATTTATCAACAAGTAAAACGGGGGCAAAACATACAGTAAATAAACCAGATGTCCTCTAAAAAGTGAGAGAAGCAGGTGAGGTCTTGAAATGTCCTCAGGAGGGGAATAGTGTGAAGGACTAGAGGAGGAATTAGTTTCAGCACCCAAGGTCATCTGCTTCTGAGAGTCTCACCTAAAATACGGGCCTCGAGGGGCTTGCAGGGGTTCAGTGGGGCCGGACTTGCACCCCGTAAAAGAACAGCTGTACCTACTCACTTTCCTACTGTGATTTCCAAGTCATACCTGTCAGCAGCATATAAAGCGTGCTACAGCAATGGGGTAAAAAGGTCTTGTTTGTCTCTCCAGCCTAAATAATGCTTTTAGAATCACAGAATGGTTTGGGTTGGAAGGGACCTTAAAGACCATTGAGTTTCAACCCCCCTGCCATGGGCAGGGACACCTCCCACTAGCCCAGGTTGCTGAATGTCCAGGCTTTCTTTTTGCTTCTCAGTTACATATATGTGCATGCAGATACCCATGAGTAGTGGTTTCACCAGCTGTTATTATTTGCATAAACCACATAATAATAGGCTTATAAAATCTACATGTTTGTGTGGACAACTCCAGAGAGGGGAAAGTCTTGTAACAACTATTTCTGTGATGGAAGGAGAGTTGCTCCATCACCCGCTTGCCATTTTGTTGTTGGAGTGCGGGAAGGCGCCAGCTGCAGCTGATGAACCCAGCACTAGGGACTGCAGGGAAAAGGGCTGAGATGTTCCCAGAGCAATGCTGGGAGGGGTGGAGCAAGCTGAGAAAAGAAGAGAGTTCTACAGATTATTTTACCTGCTGTTGCTCAGCCCACTTCACATCAGATGTGCATCCTTCTCTGCAGCCTCTTTGGTAAAGCTTGGCTTGGTTCAAATTAGAACTAATAAATTAAATCTTATGCTTATGTTACTACTTTGCTTTAATAACTTACACTAATACTACCCCAAGAAAATAGATATGACCCTTTTATATTTAAATGCAAACATCTAGATACATGTAATTTGGAGAGAAGCGGCAAATATATGATGAGAACAATTAGGAGAAAAATGTATTTCACAGACTTTAAAGGGTATCTGGCATTTTTTATGGAAAGCTGCATGTGTTTGAAGAATTCTGTTGCATTTAAAGTATTTAATATTTTATCAGGATGAAAAATGCTTTTTTCACAATTTAACTTCTATTGCTTGGGAAGTGGTAGAAACAGAAATGTTCATTGGCAGTGCTTACCTGAGCCTTGGAAATGCTTTGGGAAGAAGACTTCACAGCTTCTCTGGGCTCCTGTTCCAGCACAACATCCCACTCCTCATGAAAACATTTTTCCCAAGGTCCAAGCTGAACCTTCCAAGTTACAAATTGGGGCCCTTGTTCTATTTGCCACCTCTACCAAGAAGAGTTTGCTCCACCGTCTTGTAAGCAGTACTTTGAGATACTGTTGGATTTCCCTCTAGTGCCCTCTTCAAATATGAAATAGGCCCAGCTCCTCCAAGATCTCCTTGTTGGTCATGTTCTCCAGGCATCTGATGACTTTAGTCACCTCTTCTGGACTTTTTTCCATTTCTCTATTTCTTGCCCTGGGATCCCAACCTGGGTGGCACATAAGAGGGTGGCCTCACCATCCCAAGCAGAGGGGGTGACAACAGGTTGAACTGGTTGCCCAAAGAAACTGTAGATGCCCCATCCCTGGAGGTGTTCAAGGCCAGGCTGGATGAGGCTTTGAGCAACCTGGGTTAGTGGGAGGTATTGCTGCCTATGGCAGGGGGGTTGAAACTAGATGACCTTGAAAGTCCCTTTCAACCCAAACCATTCTGTGATTCTATAACTTCCTTCCATCCACTGCCATGCTCCTTCTCATGTAGATCACTGTGTGGTTTGCCTATGGGCTCCTCCTACAAAGTTAGGAGGGAGGTGAGCAGGTAGAGTGGGATTTTTTCATCAACTTTGTGAATTTTCTGTGTCATTGTAGCCCTGGAGGACCCTGTAGTGGATAAACACCAGTTGTGTTAGGTGTTGTACAAGCACAGAAGAAAAAGTCAGCTGCTGCTGCTAAGAGCTCAGTCTGCACATGTCAGAGGAAGCAGCAGATGGTACAGGCTGACGAGATAGTATGAGAAGAAATGAGACAATATTTATAAACATGATAGACAGCAGTCTCAGTACACAAGTAGCCAAGACATTATCTTTTTTTTTTTTGTAGGCATCACAGGAGGGAGTTTGGAGCTGCACAGAAAAGCGGTTTTGCAGCTGTTTGAAGGAAGATACTTCCAGATATGAGAGAGAGCATGGAGGTGCTCAGGATAGAATGAGCAAGATTTTCACTCAAGTATGAGTAATAAAGGATATACATCAAGGTGGAGCTTGATGAAGTTCTGATTGAGATTAGAGGATTGTTGGGGATGGCAGGAGGTTGGGTTCCATGGCCCAACAAGTGCCTCCCAATCCCGTTTTAGAGCTGTACAAGGGGCTTTTGGTGGGTGTGTTTGAGCATGTAGAGAGAATGGAGCAGGAGTAAGAAAGCATCATGGGACAGTAGCTCCTTATTCAGCATCAGCCGCAGGCCCTGGTCAGATGATGTGGTAGCATGTGTCCTGAGCTTTCTACCCACGCTGCAGCAGGGTCCAGCCCATCTGGGCAGAGTCATTGTCACAATCTCCGTCTTGTCAAATTAATAGTACGATGGTACTTTGTTGTGTGTGGTTCTGTTAAACAGAGTGGATTATCTTGGGAAAACCTGTATCCTAATTCAGATATCAATGTAAATATGAATTGGGTATTATGTAACTCTGGCTTTGGAGCTCTCTAATGTTTATTTCAAAGCAACAATAGACTCAATAATGTTCAAAGAGTTGTTTGGCTTGGATGTGAAATATAAATTATATAAACCAGTTTTGTAGTCATCAGTATACCTAACTTTTTTTCAACTGTTATGTCTGGACTTCATTTTCTTGATATTTCTTTATCTCAGTTCCTGATCGTTACTTTCTTTGCCAACCTGGAGCTTTGCTTTCTTTCAGCTTTCTTGCCTTCATTTCATTCTACTGAAACAGGAGTAAGGTTTCTAGGTTTCTACCTTAACCATTCCTTCCCCCCCCCCCTTGGAAAAAGAAAAATGGGAAAATGCAGGTAATAGGAGACAGAGGGAGAAAAAAGAGGTCTTTTTTAGGTATAAGTTTCCTGACTTAGCACATCAAATTTCTGTCACATCAATATGAAATAACATGACCTGAGATGATGTATCAAAAGCTGAAAATGACTCATGAAAATAGAAATGTTAGCATATAGGGGAGAGAATTTGCTATCTGCACATTCATAACATTAACCTTTGTAGCACAAATTCCAGCTTCCATGAGGTCTGTTTTTAATAAGATGAATCAATTCCATCCCACTTCTAAGGGCAGAAGTTTCTTGTTCGTATTACTAGTCAACAACTCAACACCATTTTTACTAACACTGCAGAAAGAGAGAAGCCTAGCACATTCTAATGAAAAGTGAACAATTGTTTGGAAACTTGATAATGTGTTATAATACATTAGCTGAAGAGTGGGCAGAAGCTGTGTTAAGAGAATTGACCTTTACATGCGATACCTTTTGAGAGATAGGGAGGAAGAAATACATCACTAACTAAGTAGAACAAGAAACAGAATAGAAAAAGGTGGGATAGGAATTCTGACAAAAAGGCAAGCTTAAATTATTTTTGATAAGGTTTCAGATGAGAAACACCCACCTCTGGAAGCATTTTATAACCAGGACATTAAGCAATTCTCCCATGATAACTACTTCGTATAATAGTGTTTTATTGCTTTGCATTTGTCTGAGTATCAGAATAAAAGTCATGTTTCACAATTACATAATGCTTTTTCACTTTTAATCTCACAATAAATAAAAGGTGGATGAATATTATGGGACTTTCCACTGACTTCAGAGGGCTTTGAGTTTCCTATTGCTCCTTTTCACAAATCTCCTTTATTCTTTTGCCCTTGTCTTCAGATGCTTTGTCCACCCTTAAAACAGTCAGAACAAATGACATCATAGTTAGCAAAGACTAGTGAATAACACTAAGTGATAGCTAAATTTGTCAATAAATCTTTCTAAGCTCCTTTGTCACCCAGGAAACCAAATAGGAAACTGCATGGTAGGTAACTCAGGTAACTTCAGACCTGGAGGTGTTTTTTTTAATTGATTTAACTGCATAAATGAGTAATACAATCATTATTGTTAACTTTTATATTTAATACAGTTTATTTTATAGCATCCTCTTATTTAGTTTATCACATGTTCTTGCGTCAGAAATGCATTTCCTGCCTTGTTGCCATCGCTGGGGGAAGCTGATGGTGTTGACAGTTGGGTTGTATGCACTAGGAATGGAGTGGTGTGTTTGACCTTGGCTTGAACTGCCTTCCCTAATGTCACAAATGTGATCTTTCCCTGCCTTGTTGTACCCAGAAGTGGAGCAGAGGGAGAGGGTTCATGAGCACCCGTTGAATCCCAACTCAAGAGCTGATAGCCAAGACCAGATGTAGCTCACCAAATGTGCTGGAGTAGCAGGATAGCTTTCTGCTTGCTCTCTAAGTCCACTGGGAATTTGAAGATGAAACCGGGATGTATCATTGCCTTGGTTAAGAGTTTAGCAACCTGTGGCTGGAAAAGTCAATGTTCAGCCAAGCATTTCAATCATACCGTCAAAAACTAAACAGCTGGGAATGTTGATATCCACTTTATTGTTACCAGGTTTCAGAGTTAATATCAAGAAAGATAAATGTGCCATTTCACCCTACGGTCTGCCTTTTTTTGTAAGATGATCAAGTCAGGCCTTTCTCATGTCTAGGTATACCACTACCAGGATCTGCAGTTTAATGCTTTTAAGAGAAGTGAAGATTCTAACTTATAATCCTCTGCAAAATTCTGCAGCAAATTCCAAGGTTACAGAATTGCCGAATTCACAGGGGTCCACACAGTTTTAGGTCACTTAGTTCAGGAA
Organism: Syrrhaptes paradoxus; assembly: GCA_013400615.1. Lineage (NCBI taxonomy): Eukaryota > Metazoa > Chordata > Aves > Pterocliformes > Pteroclidae > Syrrhaptes > Syrrhaptes paradoxus. The sequence goes on along the minus strand of VZTO01021990.1, from coordinate 139,073 downwards.
GTATTTAAATCTCCACTGAATGTGGATAGCCATTTCTAGTTAAATTTCATGATGCCTCTGAGTCTGTTTTTTAGTTTCATGAGTTCTTCCTGCACTGGTGAATATGACTTTTTTTTTGGGTCCATTCAAACCTGAAACTCAGGGAATGTGAACTCAGAAGCTAAATAAATTGTTTGTGCAATCCTCCCTAAAGTGAAACTGCTGCTGAGTGCCTGTGGCCAAAACAGCCTTCTCCTTCCAGTTCATCAAGGACAACCTGTCCTAGTGCCATGCCAACATTTCTTGCTTTCCATCGCATCTCTTGGGTAAGCCCCCATAAGCAGTGACCTTGTGACTAAATGCCTGCCAGATCTTCTTTCTGGCAAAAACAGCTGCTACTCTTGGCACATTCAAATGCCTGTTCAAATTTTAGGAGCTCCTCTATGAGGTGTTCATTTTATTTCCCTTTAACAGTGGAGAAGCATTTTTCTAATAAGGAGAGACTATGGAATTACAAGATACAACTGGAGCCACTGGTGGGAAAGGGTTGGTTTTGCAGCATGGGCATTCTGCATGCCTTCCTGATCTGTGAGAATTTCTTTTAATATATAAATATCATCAGGAATTAATTTGTTATAGTTAAAAATGTAATTGGAAAGTAAAGTCAATATATCTGTAAAGCTCTGCCTTTACACAAACGCTTTGGATACCAGCTTATGTCTTCAAGGCTTGGAAGCATTAAAGGCCACATCTTAAAATATGTAGACTACTTAATATTGTGCATAGACAATTAGTGGGGTTTTCAAACGGGTAAATGTACATGTAATATTCTGGACCAAAGTTAAGTGTGATTTTCACCTTGGAGGTTTTATGAGGGTTTTGGATAGTTCGCAATACTAGGCAAAGCTTCTTAGCCCCTGCCCAGAACAGACTGTTTGGATTTATCTTTGTTTCCTGGCAGTGAGATATTAGAAAATTACACTCCATGTCTTTCTGGCACCTAAATGTACTGAAAAATGTGGCCCCAGTTTCTTAAAACTGTATTTGGTAAACGGCAACAAGTCACTTTTATAATACTTTTGAGTGTGTGTAAACAACTTTAACCCCTGCCTCACACCTGGATACCTGGTGTCCCTGCCCATGGCAGGGGGGTTGGAACTAGACAATCTTTAAGGTCCCTTCCAACCCAACCCATTCTGTGATTTGGGAGTGAATGAAAGATCACTAACCCATTTCTCTGAATTAGGATCAGTGGGCAGCCAACACCAGGATATTTCCAACATGTATTATGATAAAGAATCGCTAGATGGGGAGGTTGGGGTTTGAAGAGGGATTAATATCCCATGTTCAGATACAGGTTCTTGCAGGTGACAGGTTTTTATCCACATGCCATCGTAGAGATTCTCTATACAGAGCCTTTAATATGGCAGGTGGACAACTTCTTGCTTAGTGAGCGGGTATCTGTGGTCTTCAGGTGCTAAAATTAGATTTGCCTTTCTGGAACACAATCTATACAATGCATAACTGATTTAAAATTAGTCCTCTGGCAAAACAGCAATTTCTCAGTTTACAATTTTTTTTTTGTTTGTTTCTGGGTGGGTGTTTAAAGAATAGAGACAGTTGTTGAACTTTCTGACTTTGGTGCAGGCCAGCAATGGACATGCCTTTGATATTAATATTATTTTACATAATGTAATTGCATTAATGCTGGCTAAGTGTGTTCCTTTTGAAAACTAGTATTGATTGTTCATAGTAAAGCTGCAGCCTTTTAACAACTGTTGATTCATTGGTCTGTGGAAGCTAGGAGTCTTAAGGGCAAGGATAATTTATACTTGCCCAGTCACTTGGAAAAAATTCTGAGTACATTGAAATTTGCATATTCAGAAATGTAGAGGGTAATTAGGGTTAGGCTAAATATTTGCCCATTTCTCTGTTTTAAATCACAAACTTGGAATGAATTGGTTGGCTCAAGATTTTCTGACTGGAAGCAAATTATAAAAAGGAACTCAGTCCCCCTCAAGTCATGACAAAATATTTTACGGTCTCATAACATCTCAAGTTTGAGGAGGAAAAAAACCAAAAAACAACCCCCCCCTTCACCCTAGGTCTCATATGGGTTCACAACCTTGCAAAATTTTCCCAGCTGTGTTTAGAAGTCAATAACAGGACTTCTCCATAAACAACTTCCCTATCGAATTTAGCAGAATGAAACCTGTAGGATTCTATTGATATTACTCTAAAACTACTCAAGGATCTCACAGTCTAGAAGTTGACTAAGAGTTCTTTCTCTGCAGTTTTGCACCAGCTTATAGAGATCTGAAACAGATATACTGTTAAAACCCATGGGATGGGGGGAAAAACATGAAGAAAACCTGTGTTAATTTAACAGGTTTTTTTTAAATGAGAGCTTAGAAAAAATAGATAATAAAGTCTGCATTTCATGTCAGTGAATACGAATGGGGATAAGAATGCTTATTTAGGAACTTATAGCTATCCTTTTATTTTTTTACACACTTGAATATTTGAATGGTTTGTAGGCTAAAAACCCAAATATTCACCCAGATACTTCAGCCTCTGATTAGCTATACGTACCCGTGTTGTCTCACAGAAATAATGTGAAAGTGCAGTTTATAAATGTCCTGACTTGGATCCTTTAGTCTGTAAGATTTTTTTTCCAGTAAAAACAAAGTGGCTGAAAAAAAAAAAATTCTGTAATGTCCTTGTTCTGTATGCTATGGTGCTGTTATTTCTCACACCCTGATCTGGCCTTATGCTGGATGACCACTGTATTCACCTTCGTATGTGTAGAATAATGGTTTATTTTTTTGTTTGCTCTGGTTTCATTAGTTTGTGGATTAGCCGAGGAGGAGAAGCAATTGCACTCGTACCCTCTTCAAGTGACATTTGGTTCCTTCTATTTTTCTTCATTTCCCTAATATTTGCTGTTCTTTATACATTCCTTCTCTTGCCTTTTCTTTTCTCATTTCTCAGCTTCCTCTTCTCTCCCAGGACCACATTTTGACATCCTTAAGCAGTGAATTGGTCTTTGCTTACTGTAGTACTCGCATCAATCTTGTGGTTGTGGCTCTGGCCCTTATTCCTCATTCCATAATAGTTTCCCTTCCTCCCCCCACCTCTTCTCTTTTATCTGTCTTTTAGGAGAATAATGTCTTTCAAAACTCTAGCGAGTGGGAATAGCAGTGTCTGTGAATATTTATTTGCTGTATAAATACTCCAAAGCTTTTTCTTCATAGCGACCACCCACATTGCTGCGTGTACTCAGAACTTCTTATGTTATTTTTCTATGCAATGAAACCTCCCGTGTTTTGCTAGTTTTGCTGAGTAAAGATATGCTCAGGTTGCTGATATTTTCATCTGAATTTGGTAAAAATGGAAAAGAAATTCAAGTGGTTTCCTGTGTTGCCTAAAAGTAGAAGGAGTGAGCTTCACTTCTTGAACGTTGCACTCTAATTTATCTTGTCCAAACTGTGCAAACCCTGTGCAACGTCTGTGTTGGCTACTCTTTGCATAAGGATGTAAAAGATGTTTATTCCCCTGTACCAGCTCTGGGCTGCCGTATGTTTTGAGTGAACATCTGAGAGGTCCTTCTGAGAGGATTTCCAGGAGGTCACCTTGCTGATGGACTACTCTTCCTACTTTGGGACATGGTTTTTAAGCTTTTCACTGTGTAGTCTTTCCACATGATGTAAATGTCTTGGAGTGAGACTGAGAAGTCTGCCAGTAACTTTCTCTTCCTTGGCCCTACTCTGCAGAAGAGCATAGGCACAAACTCCCCTTTATTGCTATTAGTAAATTCTGCGGGACTATTCATATGCTTAAAATTAAGCTCTCTATATTTAAGGGCTACAGAGATGCCTTCCATCTGGCTTTCAGCCATCATCCTGAATATTGTTCATTGATCCTGTCGCTGGAACTTAGCCACAAAAATGATTCCAGTTGTTTTTAATGGATTTCCTACAAAGACAATGGGAAACCCATTCGAAATAACCTTCCTTCGTTTGACACTTTGGTGTCTGCTTTGCATTGGTGAACTCCTACGTTTAATTCAGTCTTGTTAGGATGCAGTGCTTCCTCAAACCTGAGGTTTAACAGAGAAGAAGCAATTTTATTGGTGTAACGGTGAGCAGGGAAGTTATCATCAATCTCATATTCTTCAAGCATAACTTGCAAGGTCTTTCTAATCTGATCAGCTTTCTTGAACACAGTATGTTGATGACTTGCTTCAAGTCATTCACGTGGAGATATTATACCTACTGCATATGATAAAACAATATAAGGCAGATCAGCTGCTTATAATCTAGTTAGTTTGGTCTTTTCATTTACAGTTATGCCCTGAGTACAGCTGTGCAAAATTCACATAATTTGCTTCACAGAATCTTACACATTTTTTTCTTTTTGTTTTGTTTAGCTTTATAACCCCAAGATTTCAGCTTCATTTGCAGCTTCAGTGAAATTGCTAGTCCCACCTCCAAAGCATATGAAATCAGATATATTTTTTTCTAAGTCTGAACTCTTTTCAGGGAGTAAATGAATCTATTTAAAGTCAAAACTCAAAGTAAATTCTTTGCTACAAGTTCTCATGAGAAAATGCCAAGTGGTTCCAGTTTCACTCCAGATGTTACAGGTAGTTTAAGTTATGAATGGATCTGATTCAAAACTATGGGATGAGAGTTTTTCATGAACTCTCATGAGTTCAGTAATACCAGTATGTTACAGAGTAAAAAGACCAGGTTCTGATCAGTTCGTCTGTGGCATATCAGAGTAAAAGTAGGTTGTGTTCTTTTTTTCCTTTGGATTTAGCAATTTGAAAACATTAAAAATATTCATACATAATTTGTATTTATTTTTATTGCATAGATGTTAGTAAAAAATGCTATCAATGCGTGACCATGTCTTCAGCTTGAAATGTGCAGAATACCTGTGGTGAACTCTAAGACAGACACTGGATTCTGCTGTGGATGTACCTGGGAAAACACTTTGGATAAATTAAAAAATACCTATGACAAAGATATTCCTTCTTGGAATACGTATTTGGCAGAGAATACTTCGGCAAAGTTTAAAGGGTAATAAGAGGGTTGCAACAGAATAAATAGTTTTACTTAGATTTCATATCTAAAAGTAGGTATTTTACAATCTGTGTATTTATATCTGATGCTTGAATAACAGAGCTTGTATTACTCTTGCCCTTCCTTGAAGTAACTGCTTTGAAAATAATATGTTGGCAAACAGTTTCCTTTTTTTCCTTCCTTTTTACCTTGTACTCTCTGTACTCCATAGCTGCTTAGTATGTAACAAGCAGAACTAGGGTATTGCCAAGACTTGCATAAACAATATCTATTGCTTTTGGTTTAATTTCTTAGGAAAGCAGGAACTGATTTTTAAAATACGTATTACAGTCAGGGAGTGTGTTTTATTGGATGACACCAATATTAAGAAGTAGAAATCTGAGACCTCCAAATTACAATGCCTTTAATATTTTAAAATGTGTTAGTACTGGTGGGAGATTGTATTAACGTTGTCAATATCATTCATTTACGATTTGTCAAAAGTTTACTTTAGCTGTTAGCTCAGAATAGGAATGTGTAAATTTTATTTACATTAACAATATGTTCAACCTAGTTGATATTGCAATGTATTGATCTGGTTTCTGCAGCTTGGATTGCTGGAAGGACTCTGCTTTTCTTCTTTTCCATGGCCTTAACTATGTTCACAATTTTATGGTGACTATTAAATCAACAGTGGCTGATCGAGTATCCACTTATTCATTTATTTAAGTTTTATGTCCTACGTGTTGTCTTTTCTTGCAGCAGTTTGTCGAAAGCTTGCAGTGAGGTTGTACATAATCTTTAATTCAGGTATTGTTGGCATATTCGTCTGCCATGAAAGGGTTCTGAAATTTTCAGTAGGATGCATTC
>VZTO01021990.1:100658-128158 GCA_013400615.1 Syrrhaptes paradoxus | reverse complement strand
CTACAAACCCTTTGTGTCCTCCAGGACCTGATTAGAAACCAGGGTTAAGTATTGGTGAACGTAGGTGTTATGGATCTGTGTGCACTGAATGACTAAAGGTGCATGTGCAGGTGTGTGTACCTGCAACAGGAAAAACAGGACATGGGATGCCAATTTGTAGTTTATCCTATTGTTATGCAGCATCTCAGCTACTTCCCAGAGAGGGAAACAAGACCCTGTGTGAGTATCTCCTCCACCACACAAAGCTGGGATGTGAGGAGAAGGACAGTGGCTGCCCCAGACTAAATGGGGCTGTGGATATCTGTGCAGGCACGTGGCTGTGGGTGTGTGACGTGACTCGAGAACACAAACTGAACAGGTTGTGCCCTGCTGACTCTAAACTCCACCCCTGAACTTGCCTCTGTGCATCAGCAAGTCCCATTCGGCTGCAGCCTGAGTACTCCCAGTACAGCTCAGTGCATAGCACGGAGCAAGACCAGGGAAAGCTTTGGGGGTACCTTAGTGCAGAGTTTCCTTGACAAGGATCCCAAAATAAATGCATCTGTCTGTTCAAAGCTGCGTGTGTGTAGATATGAAGCTCTGTCAGAGCACATAACAAATCGTGCGATCTATCCTTTCTTTTTCTATACAGTAGAAAAGCAGCTGTGGCTGTATCTTCAGTGGATTCTGTGAAATAACAGCATCTTGGAGGAAGGCTGTTGGATCCCAGGCAGTTGTGTAAGGATGTGGTTTGTCACCTTTGGAGGCATTACTGTGGTGTATCTGAACAATACTGGTTTAGAGAAATGAAGACTGGGAATTCTCTGTGCTGTGGAGTTTTTGACCTTCCTCTGCCTGGGAAGCTTCATGTAGGTCAAGAAGTTCTTAGTCCATCCTCAGCCTCATTTGTCCTGAATGTATTGCCAGACATGAGCTGGGCATGGGGCTAAAGGTTTGCCTCTATATGCTATTTCCTTAAAATACCTGACTGGTAGAAGAAAATATACGGGATATTCGGAATAAAAGAATTTAGTAATTCTTGGATAGTTTCATTCAAAAGAGAAGAATGCTGAGAAGGTGCAGACAGACGTGGTGTAACCTACCGTGTCTGCAGTACTGCTTTTTGTGGTTCCTCTGCCTCCTGAGATGGAGTCAAGTGGAAAATCCTCCTGAAATCTGTGAGCTTATTTCTGAAATGAAAATCAGACACGGGGCTGTAAAATTTGCTAAACTGCGATATCAGCCTTGAATGACACGTAAATTATTATTAATAAGGTTTGCTTGTATGAGAGGAGCATGGTGCTAACATCAGTGGCATGATGGTGATGACAGCAGGAGTAGGGTACTCATGGCTTGCATTGAAGAAACATTGATCCACCGAATCTCTTGATTAACAAATAGTACGGCTGGATGCTTTGAAATGCAGATTGGTAAGAAAGCCAAGAGTTATAACTTGGTCTGGAAAATAAGGACAGCTAAGGTGTTGCAGGTGTATTGGTTATAATTTAAGTCGATTTTTAAAGCAGTGCACATGGTCCTGCAGGTTCTTTAGTCACAAAGTCTAGATAATAAAGCAAGTTTGGAAATACGTAATTCATGCAGGCTTATGGATCTGGAAGTCTGCAGATATCCAGTTGCAATCAGTTATCATCACTTCTGAAAATTAGGAAGAATTTTGTTGGAGGTGGTGGGTTTTTGTTCTCCACTTTTTTCTTTTCCTTTTCACTTCTTTTTTTCTGGACAGTGGAAAATTAACTTGAAATAATTGTCAGATAATGCTGTCAGAACAATCAATTTGGTTCTTACAGACATAATTATGAAAAAAACCTTGGATTTTTCAAAATAGGCACTATACACTGCAGATGTGTTTGGTACCTCCTTCTACAGATGCCAGTGATCTTTCAAAGAAGCATTTAGGTCTTGAGGTTATTTAAAGATTCCTAATTTTTTAACTTGTCTCTTAGACTTTATTTAGCTATGCAAGATATCACCATATTCAGTATTTTTTATAATAAACATGTCTAGTCAAAGAAAGCATTAATGAAGCAATTCCCCAAATAAAACAGCCCATCATATCTGAGTTGCAGCAGAGAGAAAGTGTGGTCTTTGTAGTTTAATCAAGATCACAAGACTTGTTTTGAGCGTCTGTCATCTTTAATTTTACGGCACTTCATTTCAGAGTGGGACTGCCAGGGTCACATGCAATTAAAACACAGGCAAGATTTGTCTTGTGAAATCTTAACATAAAAAGTAATGTGTTACTCTATTTTAACTTTTCTACTGAACTCTGTGAACTCCCTAATTACTTTTCCCCCTCTTGTCACCTTTTTGATATGACATGTATTTTATAAAGGAGATAGAAGTTTGGAAATTTTTTTTTCTATCATGCATATGATTGAGGATAACAAAATTAAACCACAGAAGAAAGGAAATGTATTTTTCAGAAATACATTTTTAGAAATATCTGAGCTTTGCTGCTTCAATTACAAAGGGACTGGAGGATCAAATTCTAGGAAATAACTATTAATCTGCTTAACTAGGGCAGGTAGAAGCGTAATAGCAGACCAGGGATTTTAGTGAGGCCAATCACACAGAGTGGAGTTTATTCTCTTGAGTGGGGTGACAGGGGAAGGGTAAAGGGACTTTAATGTGGTGGGCCATGAGAAGCACTAAAAGCCGGTAGCTATGTAACTTCTTTATAGCTTTAGCCCAGTTGTTGCATCGTCGTGATCAGTAAATTGCATGGACCCTTATTAACCTTATTGATAAGGAGCTTAGGGAAGTCCCATTCAGTCCAGAATATATTCTTCTTTTTGTTCTCCTGTCTGTCTCGGTTTGCAATCCCGGTCTCTTTGTACAGAAATCCTTTATGTTGCACCTCAAAATTCTGTGCGAGTACTCTGCTCATTTAACTTGGAGCAAGGGAACCGTAGAGCAGAAAGGGCTGGAGTACACATGGGGCCACGGACCTATTTAAATATAGCTGGGACACCTGGAGAATGTTTGAAAAATTTCTTTTTAAAGAATCTTTTATATTGTTCTTCTTTCAGTGCAGCTGGGGTCTGTGGGGATCAGGGGATTATTTTTGATACCTGTCTAAAAGAGTTATGTCTACACTGATTTCCATCCCTTGCTACTAATTAACCTTATTGTATACAGGAAACAGTCTATCTAATACCTGCATTCTTTCTGTAATGCCAAGTAAAATGAAATCTAGTGTGAAATCTAGTTAGCATTTGCCTTTTTGAAGTCATTTTTGAGTTTCCAGTCCTGGTGACTGTGACCTCAAAACTGAAAGCTCTAAAAATGGTCCCGATTTTAGCTCAATGGGAGTTTCTTGAAGGTTCCCCATTCACCTGGACTTGCACATGTAGTAAATTGCCCATCTTGGCACTTAACAGTGTTTTCCCAGGAACCATCTATTTCTGGGTCACTCATAGCCCTGTTCCTGTAGTTCCTCCAAAGTAAAGGAGTCTCCTCCTTTCTGCTGGAATGGGTCACACTTCAGCTGTTTCAGTGTACGGAGACTTATAAAAATTTAAATAGCAATGGTAAAAGCAGATGCATTAAGGAGAAGAAGGAAGGATGTTTTAAAAATGTCACCAACAAATGGGGAGGACGGTGAAGGCTAGCTAGGTGACCAAGATCAACTTAAACTGTAGAGTGGAGGGCAAAAATGTCTGATGTACCATATTTTAAAGGATATTTAAAGCCTGCTGAACAACACTGATTTTGATTGTGTCTGCTCCAACATGCAGATACAGGAGTCATTACCATACAGCATGATTAATGAAAAGAATATTCGTTAAAATGTATTTTTCTCAGGTATTTAATGACAAACCATTCCCCTGGATGTCATAGAGCTGAACTAAGCCCTGTGGTCCTCCTTTTTCTGCAGGTCCCTGACTGCATCCCTGATGAAGTCAGAACCAAAAGCAGGGTTTGATTTTTACAGGAGATTGGTTCAGTTTCAGAAAGAGGGCTCAGGTCAGGTGGCCGAGTCATTCTCTTGGGGACAGGCCAGCTGCGTGAGCTTGGGAGTCTTCAACAACAAAATCCAGATGAAAGGGCCGTCATTTAGTATTAAATTTGCTTCATTTAGTGTGAAATTATGATATAATGAACAAAGATAATCAAAACCATATACAACAAGAAAAAACTTCACTTTTTAAAAACTGACTGTGCACCAATATTGTCAGCATAGATACTAAACAAAAGTTGGAATTGTTCGTTTGATTTATTTGATAGTATTAAAGCTTGGTGGAAATGCCAAAGGAGAATAGGACGTTGATATCATTAGTTATAATCTGTTTGGGAAGAATGAGAAGTATTGTTTTCATTCCTGCTGGGGCCTGGCTATTGGAAATTGTGCTTGATGGCAGAAATACAGTCTTGGGCTTGAAGTACTGAGTGCACATTGGTGTCTGTCCCTATGTCTAGGTGTCCATCCCTCTGGCTAAGTGGCCACAATTACAGCAGTGAGGATCCAAGATTTGGTTTAAGGAGCCTGGAAGGTGTTCCTGGATCCTTCTGTATAACTAATCGTCAAGGAAAGGGTGAGAAATGTTTTTGTTTGTTGTTTTCCTTCCATTTCCTGTATTTTATGCTTATTTTGGTCGATAAAGCAATGTTCATTTATGTTTTACACCATTCTCAAGAAAAACACATTTCTTGCAGTGCAGCCTTTCCAAAACCAACAGAAATAATCTGGCTTAACTATAAAAGATTTTATTATTATTATTATTATTTTTGCTTCTGCCTTTCCTACTAAGCTCCTCTGCAAAACAGCTAGAAATTTTCATTTTCAAAACATTAGTAGAGCAAATTGCCATCTTTCTGTGCGCGGCATTCTCTCTGTACTCATCATCTGAATGATTCCGGATCACTCTCTGGCAGCGTGAGTCACAGCATGCCCTCATGCCTGCCTCTTTTTCAATTATATCTAAGAGGAAGACTGCTGGAGACTCATTTTTTTCATCTTGCACAGGACCCCAAAAGTGCCAGATCTCATTTCAATATAATATTATGACAGTATGATAAAATGGATGTTAACAGGACACTGACTAATATGATCCGCAGAGAAATGACAGAACAATACAATATCAGGCAGATTGTATTACTAATGTGCATTTTATGGACACTAAATTCCCTCTATAAACAGAGTCCTAAGATTTAATCCTGATATCTTATGATCCTAGTTAGTGTTCTAAGATATTTTGCAGCAGTACTGAAATTTTTGCTTTCTTAAATGAAATACATATATTTTATTTTATCGTAGGGCCACTTATATCACTCCCAATTTACTAATGAAACTTTGCATTCAAATGACTCATCAGCATGTACTGCAAAGCATAAAAATAGATTAATGTGCCATATGTTTCTTTATGCATAAAAACGCACCTTCATATAATCTCGGCGCTGTCTTATTCAACAAAAAGTACATCACTCCCTTACCCTAGCAGGTTGAGTTAAAAATGAGCTAAAAGTGTGAGAAAGCCATTACCGCACTAATGAAAAGCTCAATACTGTTTGAATTTTTCATCACGGGATATTTGTTCTGTAGCGCACAGTGCTAATATTTACTGTCATCGGTACAGTATGCGCGGTAATTAAGTTACAGTCATCAGCATGGTGGATGTTAAGTAAAGATGTTCCTGCGCAAGCTTGGGACCTCTTTTGCAGATATTTCACATGAAACAGCCCTTCAAGCATTTGAAGGTTGTGTTGATGAAGTGGTGGGGAGAGAAAAAGGGTTAAAATATTTTTGGTGTCTCGTTTTACTGCAGTTGGCCGGGGAAAAGGGTTAAAAGGTTTTTGGTGTTTGGTTTTACTGGAATTGGACCTTGTGTTGGGAGCTGCCTTGATCAACGCAGTTCTATGATTATGAGAAATCCAGAGGGGACATTTTCTGCTGTCTCCTCGCCATGGGACTGGTTTAGCGATGGGTGTGGTGCTCTGTAGAACACCTGATCGTATTCGGGACTCCCAATGCCTGCGGAAGTGATGCTTCTACTGGGCAGCTGTAGTGGTTTAGTCTGGTTTTAGTTTGATAGTGGTTTAGCTAGGCATGCAGACAGCAGGAAAGGATTGTCACAATTGGATTCTCTTGGTTTTGGACTTATCAATGTGATTTTTATACAGGATGGAAGACAGACTTTTTGGTTTCATGCTACATCTATAACCAGAAGGATGGTAAAATCTATCTTAGGTCCTTCCTGAGGTGTTCGTGTCAGGGAAATCAGTACCACGGTGTCTGCTCTTGTTCTAGAAGATGGACCAAGGTTATGAACTGATGCTTTAGCTGAAGTTATTGTCCTCATTCAGAACATGGACACTGATCTCTCCTGCTTCACCCATGGTGGCAGGATGGTGCTGAGGGTGCTCTTGTTTGTTCAGCCTGCAGCTCAGCAAGAGGCCAATGTAGCAACACAGGGTGTCTGGCTACCTCCCTCTCCTCTTCCTCTTCCCTTGTTAATGATTTCAGGAGGGTCTTATGTGAAATTAATAAAATAAAATTAGGAACAGATGCAATTCTGGCTATAGTAACACATTCCCCTCCATTGTCCATATAGGAGGTATGCTAAGTCCAGAGTATGAGCTTCAAGGGCAAGACGAGCTTTCTTACCAAACTCCAGCCTAATGTTTTCAGGAGACTTTTTTCCATAAGCACAGCCTCTTTGGAGGGCACGAGAAAATCTTGAATGTGCCAAGTACCCCGAGTGATTGAGCTTTTTCCTGCCGAACTGTCTATCCACTTTGACAGTGTCCTCCCACACTCCCTGTCCCCTCACCCCCTGGTGACACAGGCCACATCTGGGCTCTTTTTGACACAACCTGGCCGTGGGTTCCTGGAGATAATTGTCAGACACATCTGTTATTTTGTACATGTACCTGTGTTTTGACAACTAGGCACCGTATGAGTTTAAATAAGTAAATCAGAGCCGTGTTTAGAGCTGTCTAAACCTTGGGAACCTCTGGCATGTTTATGGTCGGATGAATTTCTGACAAATCCCACAACTTCCTCATCATTAGGTGAGCACAGAGAGTCCCGAGACCTGACTGTGAGACGTCTGTCACCCGCGCTACTGGAGTCGGCGCGTCCAAGAGAAGCAATTTCTAATAGTAGAAAATTTGCTCTCCCCCCAACCACATTATGCTTGGCAAGTGGCCTGAGACAGATGCACGCTTGCTTCTTAATTAGATAGTTTTTTTTTTTTCTTTCTATCCAGTAAGTTCTCCTGGTCGGTTCCATGGGAGAGTGGCCATAGAAAAGACAAGAAGCACAACTTGCGACCCCCATAGCCTTGCGAAGTGCACTTGAATTAAAGCAGAAAAAGTCATCCCAACCCGATATAGGAGTGATAGATTCCCTCTGCACTCGGGCAAGTTTGGGGTCAAGTGTTCCAAATCTTTTATAAATGAATCCCCAACCGGACAGATAAGAAAGGGATTAAAGAAGGTTTTGGCCTTCGTAAGGTAAAAATCTAAGGTCTGGCTGTGTAAAACCTATTTGGGATATAAAGTAATTAAAGCCTTATGCGAGTAAATAGGAATTTCTGCATTCTGGACAGGTTTTTTAGGTATTTTCTTGTAATACCAGCCGTTGGTGGGTGCCTGAGAAGAGCGTACAGTGCAGCCCTGGCTTGGCCTGCAGCCCCTTAGGCCATGGATCTCAAGGGTTGTCTCTTCACTGCTTCTTTCAATGCAATGTTTTCCTAGAAAGAGTCTGCTGATGGCCTTAGGAATAACCAGCATTGCTTCTGAGGTGGAGCCTTTGTCTGTCTTTGCATTTCACATGATCACAGATTTCTCTAGCAGCACTTATTTTCCGTAGCAAAGACCCTCTTTGTACAGGTAGGCTATCCTAGAAACAAAACATAAATGTTGTTCCATAGTAACATGGGTCGTATATATTGTCAGAAACTGGAAGAGGAAATTTAGGCTCCTTCAGCCTTAAGACACCCCATGTCCCTGATCTTCACCCCCACGTGTTTTCCCAGCTTCCTTAAAGCCATTTGGGATGTTATTTGAGAAACTAGTTTACTGACGTCCTATCCTCTAGGAACAGTCTTGCCAAAGAGGTTCAGAGTATCTGAAATACAAGATATGTGCGAGGAAAAATGATAAGAGTGAAAAATAAGGGTAAACTGGAGGATGACCCTTCCCTGGGCCCAGCTACTTGATAAGGGCCAAGCCTGGGGGTCTGGACACACGCTCAGGTGGAAGGTATCTAGAGAAGCAGACATGTCTCCTCATTTCTGTTTGACAGAGCAAAACTGACCTAAATTAGGAAAAAAATTAGTTTATTGGGTCAGTAGCTGCTCTGCCTCTGGAAAAAGAGGCCTCTGTCCTCCCTCTCGTTTTTTCTTAATTCGTGCCCAGCCATCACAGAGAATGAGTAACTCGAAGCATCCCACATCTTTTCCATCAATGCTGATGGTAAATCTGCCCAAGCCACTTAAAAGGCCCAAATTTTAATCCGTTAGTTGGATCTTCGGTGCTCCATGACAGACTCTTGAGAACCAGCAATGCTTTGTCCCTGTGCCAGGGACTTCCTAATAGTAGGAGAGCACCAAGGGCAGGAGAACTTGAACCCAGGGAATGCACCAGGTCTCAAGTCACTGTGTTTAGGGAGGATGCTGAATTGTCCAGACAAAGAAATATTTTGATTTCCAAAACCCTTCCTTTTTTTTTTTTTTTCCGCCTCCTCCCTTTGTTTTGGAAAATGAGAAAAATATATAAAAGCAAGTTATTAATAAAACATCTATTATGCCCATGGGACAGAGGTCCTTCCGCATTGTTCAGATGGCATGTTTATTGTTGACATCTCTCTTTTTCTCTGAGTATGCATAGAACCCTGAAATCCTTTTACATTTTTAATAAGATTATTTCTTTTTTCAATCTAGTGCAAGAAAACCGCATCTGCAATATGCATAATACTCTCAAAAACTGCAGCATCAGAGGGAAAAACAGCGCTGGTATTTTTGACTATCTACACTTCAAAGGGACATGACGTGAAAAAGAATAGTCCTGCCGTTCTCAAAGAAGGTGCTGGTATTTTGCATCGTAGGGCATGTTTGAGGTAGCTGTCTTATCCGTCAGTTCTCACACTGGAAGTGAAGCATGTCATGAGCACAAAAGGAAATTTGGTTTGCTTTCCAACCAACAACACTCAGGAAACCTGGAATAGCCAATATGATTGTGTTGGTTTGTCTGAACTCGAGTGTCTTGTGGAGCAGGGTAATCACCAGCTCGACGTTCCTGCAGAATCACATGGGCTGGGTCTGTGAGGTGTCTGTGAAATTGCTTTTGACTCCCAGCTAAATGTGGATCTCGAACTAAAAAAACAAGTCTCTGTAAAGTATCACCTGTACGCCTCATCATCAGTCTATGATAATGCAGTTAGAGACTGCAGCTGTTTTGAGGGAGATGAGTCACCATGCAGGATCCTAATTCTTCTCGTGGTAGATCCCAGGTCCATATCTCTGAGCTGACACAGGCTTCATTTTAATTTTGCAACATCAAAAGGCAAAAAGCAGTCCTTCACGCTGGTGTCCTGTGGGTAAATTTCTGGAGCTCAGAAACTAAGGGAAAAGTGGTTCAGGTAGGTACCAGATACCTTTGATCTGATCCCCACAGCACTTTCTTTCCAGGCTGAATACACACGCAACAGAAAATATGTCACCATATAGAACTTTTGACTGTTGCCAGGTGGCAAAAGGGGTTTGACTTGCATTGGATTTTGGGGTTAGCAGACAGGCTCTTACCATCCCAACAGCCAGGAAATGGCTGTTAACCATCAGCCCTACAGGACCATGTTCATTGCAAAGAGCTCCAGTGTGCGCATGTACATGGTTTTGATTTTCTATATGGATATGCTAGAGGTGGATGCAGAACATATGGCATGTGTGTTGTCATCGCTGTTATATTATACACACAAATATATTGTGTTTTTTTATTTCCTCTGGGAAGGCTGAGGCCTCCCTGTTCCCAGTGCTTTGGGTCCCAGCACAAGAGCAGACCTGCTGCCAGGGCTGGGTGACTGAGCTGCTGATGCTACAAGATGAGATAGCCACCAGGGAGAAAGCAGCAGCACTGGTATGTTCTCTGTATGGACCAGAAATAGCATTTAATACCCCAAATTCCCTGTGAATCTGGCCTGTGGGGAGCACTAAGGACAATTCGGTTCTTCAGAGCAGAGGAGCAATTGGATGCGAACTGCTTGATTCTTTTAAGAGCTGAAAAGAGGTCAACAGTGAAAATGTTAAGGATCCTTTCACTTTGAATACTTCAGGTTTTGTTCAAACGGGCAGAATAGCTACACAGAGCACCCAGCGAAAGACAGAGCAAGTTGTGAGAGGTGTGGCAGCTCTTCCATAGGAGGGAAGGTTAAATTGATTAAGAGACAAATGAGAGGTGATATGTTAGCGGTATATAGGATAGTGAATTGCCTGAAGAGGTCAGCCAGACGATCCTATTTAGCCTTTCCCATAAATCAAGACAAGTGGAGTGCTATACAATGATGCTAAAAGCTAATGAATTTAAAAGTGATACAAGTTAAAATATTTTCTTACATGGTGCATAATTAACCTGGGAAATTCATCAGATACCATTAAGACAAAGAGCCTGGCAGGATTAAAAATGGATAATAAGTGACAGAAACTACATAAAGATAGAAATGTATACAGGGTGTTCAGCCATTTACTTAAAACCATTTGCTGCCTGGGGCTGCAAAGAAACATGCCCTGTGGGAAAGCTCAACATAACGATTGGACTTGTACCTTCTTCACTGCAGTGGGTAGGCTGGAGGCTGAGCAATGGACTGGTTGAACCACTTTCAGTATGGTAACTCATTTTCCAGAGGAGAGGGCATACCTCCACCTACCCAAAATCACAACCAGAAAACACTCCAAAAACCCTCTGAGCTTCAAGACAATATAGAAATTACTGCTGGGGAGATNAAAAAATTTTATATTGGTTAATATCCTTTTTTTTTTTTTTTTTTTTTTTTTTTTTTTTTTCCCCAGACACACAGCCAAGGAATTTATGGATAGGAGCTGAGCATAGGAATTGTATTTTGACACAGGCAGAAGAGAATCAGGTGAAATTTAAGAGTCTGCCTTTTATTCTCTGAAATGGGCTCTAAAAGGGGGGTGTTTTGTGGGTAATTAATTGACACACGTTCTGAACTTGCAGCGTTTTATGGTCCCTTCTTAAACTTATTAAACAGAGCTGCCTGCTTCTCCTGAAGGTGTAAGACGTCGCCCCAGCTTTTTTGGAGATGCAGGGACAGGCTGCTTTGCTGTGCGATGGTGGGTTCCCTGCACTTCTCAAGTATTTCTGAGGGTTGAAGAGTGAGCTTTGAAAAGCCACTAAACATCTCCATGGTTTAGAGTTGTTCAGGCAAATTTCTACTTGTTCCTTTTTTCTCTGAGACCGCCCTGTCCTGGGGTTATAGGGATGAGCAGGGCTGAGTGCCTGCAGCAACCCTAATGATGGATTATGTGGGTGAATTCAGAGGAAGAAAGGATGTGGAATATAAAGTTTCTGGGGAAAAAAGAAGAATAAGGCTGAATAAAATGAGCACTAAAATGTAGTGTAAAAGTCTTGACACAGCTGGCTCTGTGCCTCAGTTTCTCACACCACCAGTGTGCAGCAGTATTGCATCCCCAATTCTCATGTCTTGACTTCTGAGCGCAAGTCTTTTTAACTTCAATATATGTTTTGTGTGATAAAAATGAAGTGATGGCTCATGTTTTGTATCCAACATGCAACCTGACCTTTGTAACAAGGATTTGTAAGGAAAAATGGACATTAATTCTTGTAGTATTTCAGATAAAATGTAAAAATAGCATGTGATATATTAGCAATGGTACAGTATATTAATTTGCTGTGATAACACATGGTGAATTGGCACAAGGATGAGATTGCTGCTTTAGTAGCATCCTGCAAGCATTCCCTCAGTGAAACCTACTGACCAACAAGGGCTGGAGCATTTGGGCAGCGATGGGTTTGGGTACAGTCTGAACCCAGCAGGCCACTTGCTGGAAATTTTTCAATTTTTCTCATGTGTTGCCTTTGGTCCTTAGGAAAGCTGTTGTTTTTTCTTTCTTTATTTATTTTTTAATCCAAAGTGAGTGCTAGAGAAGGCTCTCATGTTCTGCAAAACAAGGCATTGCCCTGGGCCCCGTTTATGCAGCCTGCAAAAAATCAGGACTTGTGACGGAGACCTGCATCTGTGATTTTGCTCAGCTTCCTTATGCTCCATGTTTCCTTTCTGAAGCAGGAATGTGTTGCAGGAGAACCTGCTGTGCCGTGATAATATGTGCATTCCCTGAGGCTTGTCTTTCAATCTCTTCTGAGAATTAGCCATGTAAAAATCTATATGCTGCCCAATTACAGTGGTGATTGTGGTCCCAACTTACTTTCCAGCTTTCTTCCAAACTCTACCCATGGTCTATACGCTATGTAGTAATTGATTAGCTGAAATTTGTTCAGGGCAGTTTCCGTGTCCTCTTTTAGCGGTTCCTCATCAGGTCAGGTTGTCTTTCTCATCATTTGCTCAGGAATTCTATTTTGCATTTGAATTTCTTGAGTTACAAACTGACAATTTTTTCTTGCAAAAGTTTAAGATTCAATACATCGGTTTTTATTTTTCTTTTAATGAGAAATCTTTGTAGCTGGAAATGCCCTATTCACGTCCATGACAGGTTTCTTTCTGATGTCTCCTACTATAGTAGTCCCAGTTACTAGGACAGTTGTCTTTAGACAGGAGTTTGAGCAGAAGATACTCTATAGAGGGAAAACATGCAGATAAACACATTGATTATTGGATGCCTTTGTCTCTGCTGCATTCTCAACCTTCATTTTCCTGAGCATTTACCATGAATCACAATAGTTCCTTGCTAAAAGTTTCTGTGGTCTTTCCCAAACTGAAGCTAGCTCCCGAAAAGAAAGTCTTCTGCAAGTTTAATTTTGACTTGCTAAAAATTTAGTGAAGTTTGAGCAAAACTTCTACCAAGTCATAGAGAATATTCTTACAATGATTGGAGGAGCTGTGTGGTGGTGATACAGGCCTGGTGAATTGTTTTTTGCTGGTCAGAGGCCAAATTCAGACATTTTTGAGATTTGGAAATGTCTGTGTCCAGAAACAAAAGAGAGTCTGCTGGAGCCCTGGGCTGTGAACTGAGTTAACAGAGAGCAAACTACCTGAGAAAGAGGAAAAAGAAACCCCAGTGCAGTTTGCAGACTTGCAAATAATTTTCTCTTTTTCACTTTTACCGTCTTTTGTCCGGCTGCTTTCTGCCCTGAGGGGCTGATGGCAGGAGCTGTGAGGTTTGCTCTTTGCAAAACCATTGAGTCAGTAATTTTTCACCCTGAATTCACGTAGATATTAAAGGAGACAGGCAGAAGACTGGCCTCCTGAGAAGGGGAGCAGCTTGGTAGCAAGGCATGTTTATTTCTTTTCTGTTGTTGGGATGAGAAAGGATTTTATTGTTGTTTTTGTCTGCTATGCACCCCGGATGAATATGCTCCTCTGATGAGACCCACTTGTGTCCTCACACTGGCTACTCACGTGTATCAGGCTTCTATCTTTCACAAAGCATTTTGTAGACAATTGAGCACATTTGGAAAGAGTTCATGTAAGGCACCCTTCAAAACCAAAGAAAGACTTCTGTGTCCAAAAGTTTGCTTGATTTTTTTTTTTTATTTTTTCCCTCCCCTGTCCCAACAAAACTGATCTTAGGAGAGATATGGGTTCATTTCATAAGCCTTGTCTTGCCTATAAAAACAAGAAAAGAGGAGCCTCCATGCTCTGAAGAAAGCTCAAAAGATGATTAATTAATTAATTAAGAATCTTTTCTTCAGAGTGCAACAGGATCCGAGTAACAAGTGAACTTTTCATTTCCAGTAATAGCAGAAATTACTTCAATAGCATGATTGTGAGCACCCGTGGGGCCATAATGTGAATGGTTTTATTAAGGAATAGGCTGAACTTCTGACTATCTTTCTTCCAGTCATTTCCACAGGCTATAAACAGCGCCTGGTTTGTTGCTATTAAAAGAGTCTAAAGACGACGATGTTGAAAGGCATTACTGTTTAAGTACTCATGGCTTGACATTACCATGAAAAATATTTTCTTGAAAGTAAAGTGAATTTGGGTTCTCCAGAACATCATAGTTTTGTTCAGAAATGATTATGTTGAATATTTGAGATATGGGGGAGATGTTTGTTTGGTTTTGTGTTTTTTATTTTAGTCACTGATGGCTACCCTTTTTTTGGACATGTATGAAGTCAGAAAACATCTTGGGGCCAATTTTTATATATTTTTGGTGTTATTTTCTGCCTGTATTAGTACCTGGTGAAAGACCCTGGTCTTAGTTAACGATCAGGCCTCATTATATGGTTGTTTTCCCATAAATGACTGCTCTGAGGAGCAACCTTTCCCGAATAACATGGTATTGTTGCAAAATGATGCTAAGCAAAAACTGAAGTAATCCATGATCTGCTGAGATGATATTGAAGACATATCTCTCGTGCACAGCAGACCTATGCATTAATCCTATGTTTTGGGGTCTTTAATTGCTTCAAATATTTGCTTCTAGATCTGTGTTTCACACATCTTATTTACATGGTTTATTTTTCATTTTATGAACAAATCGATAACCAGACAGACTCTTTACCACACTGGATTAGTTTTATTTATTCTCTTTGAACTTGATTAAAAAGCTGTCAAACATAAGTCCACATTTTATCAGCAGAATACTTTTACAAAACAGGGTAGAGGATGTGTATAGCTGGAAACATACATTTCAAAATGAAACAATATTTGATATATTCTAGACAGTTACCCTTTTGTTTATCCATGACAACTGAAACTAACCATCAAATGCATAAATTGATTCAAGTCTAGCCAAGTAATCCTAAGGGCATATGAAAAAGCTTTTTTTTAAAGTTCTTTCTAGATGAATTTAATGTAGTTCACCAATAAAGCATCCTCAGGAGCACAATACAAATGCTACAGAACATGAGATAGCTGGGGAAAGCGGGCAGATGTACAGTGTGACGAAGAATCAAAATGGATGTTACATTAAAATGAGCAGTCATGCAATGTCTTCATTTCATGTACTGCATTTGAGTGAAAATGCCAAAGTTACAATTTTGTGTTTAATTTTTTTAGGCACTGTTATGCAAATAGTGACATTCTGGTGGTGTTTTGTTTTTTTTTTTTTTAATTTGCTTAAAAGTATTAAATATTTTTTTTTGAACTCTTGGGGTAGGCAAATTGATTATTCATCATGTCTTTAACTTTCAATAGGTATCAAAGAGAGAGGTAAATTATACTCAAATTAGCTACAAATTATTTGGTATCGCTGTTTTAATTCACTGCCTATAATATACATATTTTAATCCATTTCCCACAAATTTCCTCAGTTACTATTTGTCTTTTTGTGACATTGCATATGTTGGTAAACAGCATTTTCTATGGTCTTTGGCCATATGCTGTGTGCTCATCTTGCAAAAAAAGTGACACTTGGAGTGCTAGCATAATGAAACTCTCAAAGGGTTAATGCAGAATACATATAGGCAAATGTTGACAATATTTTTTATTCCAATGTTTGAAAATTAAACACAAAATCATCATTAAGTTTTCACAAAATGAGGCATCTGTCACTTGAAGGAAAAAGAAATATTTCAGAAATATGTTTACAGAAATGTAAAAATATTAGACATCAAGACAGATGTGAACGTTTTCAATAACAGGCCCTGTCTGTCAGTCTTCCTCAGAGCCGAAGATCTTGCTGTACTCACTCAACATAAGTTCAACTATCTGATTTTGGTACAGCATGTGGACTGCCATGTTCCCTGTCTCCTTTTCGGGTCTAAGGAGTGTTGGTCCAAACACAATTCCTAAGCTTTGTGTTGACATAAGATTCACGGATTCCTTGGCTGCTATCCTGTTGACGAAAGGGAAGAATTGGTTAAAAAAAAGAGGGATGTCAAAGGAGTCGCTGTTGCATTGGAAGTACATACAGGCACTTTTTATTGATTCTCCTAATGTTTGTTTGATTAATTTATCAAAAAGAAAGAAAAGAGGGAGGGAAAAGCCAACTTCTGCCAACCCGACAAACAAGGTAGGAGTCAACCTCAGTCAGCAAGATGTGCGTGGGGTGGAAATCTAGAACCTCATTTACAGTGCTCTTATGTCAGGGCGCAATTATATCTAATGAATGAGCATTAGTTGCTACATGTGCTATAAGGCGGTAATTTCTGAGCTCATACATTTGGATACCCAAAATAGGGATTGCTCTTTACGCTGAGAGAATTGAGCACTTTTGGTGTCAACAGTTTTAGTGGTTTCACGAAGAAGCTTCCCTGCTTCACTTAACATGGTGTCCAACACTGAAAGAGTTGGGAAAACAAAAAAACCCCCTGTAATATAGAGCTCATATGAAACACATTCCTTCTGCTAATTTAAATCCAATAAAGATAGTATGGTCTGAAATGAATTGTGAAATTTATATAACTAAAGACATTTGCATGCCTTACCCTGACACAAAGTTTCTTGAAAGACACTGAGACCATGTACCTTAATGAGATGACTTAGAAAATAATGGTAAGGATTACAACCTTTGATATCTTTATTACCCGCAAAATTACAAGAGGAGGACTATTATTATTAAAAGTTGATCTTATGTCTGTATTAAGACTTAATATTCTTGTGGAAAGGACATTAAGGATGGAGAAGTCTGGTCTAAGAACAATATAGGTTTAATGGATGGAGTTTAGGTCGGCAGTTTCGCATAAATCTCTGCAGCGGTGAGTATGAACTAAGTAGAAATCCATTTCCTCCCACCCTCCAGAATATATAATATGTCCTAGGTTGGAAGGACTAGTAAATGAAGATACATATTTTATAAATAAATTACACAGCTCTACCAAGGAATGCGAACTAAATGTAACTTTAATATATAGATGTTTGAATTTATAGATGCTTCCTTAACCTGTTAGTTTTAGCATAAATATTTCAAGTGGACTGTTGAAGCCAAGTTCTGCTTTTTCCCCTTCTCTTTGTCACTCATTTATCTTTTTAAAATCGAGACAGCAGTTTCAAAATCATCCTAGCTGTCTCTGTTTCCTGTACCTTTTGCTGAATTTACATTAAGCTATGCTGTAGGTGAAAGAAACTTCATCAGACATAATGAGTTCAGTCACTTAAAAAAAGATTTCTTTCATATGAGTGGGTGGGTCACACAGCAAAGAGCATCATCTTGTGTATTTCTGCCAGTCTTGGCATTTACCACTTTCCTCGAACACCACTGCTCGTGGTTTTTTTCCCCATATATAAATAGGAAGCATTACTTAGTTCTGCCTCATGCTTGCAACCATGGTGTCCATTGCACAGAACACTCTCCATATGGCACTAATCAGATTGGCTTAATTATTAGTTTCTTAAAATATAACATCTTTATTACAAATTTAAAAAAAAATAATTATCTTTCCTCTGTGGTAATATTAACATATCATCTCTTCTCTTAAGAGTTCAGAAAGTCCCAAAACTTACTAGTTTTTTTTTGCCAAATGACTCTGGGTTTTTGATGAATGTCACACATCTTTATCACAATTAAAAATGTTTGTTCCAGAGGTGACAAGGTTGTTTTCCTGACATTTACATAGAAGCACATACATTGAGCTTGCGTCCTCCCTTTGAATTCTTGATTTCTGTTGAGCTTGTTACATGCTAGAAGTTGGAAAACTTGGGATTAGGTACAGCCAACAACAGCATGGGTAGAGATGCTAGTTCACTAGGGGGAAAAACCAGCAGAATAATTCCCCTTGTTTTTCCCAGAGATGCCATTCTGCACGCCGAGTTCTGTTTGAGTCCAGGCATTGCAGCCCGTTAGCTTTTGGGAGATGAGGGTATGGCATGAAGCAAGGGAGGATGTGCATGGTGCGATTCATCGATATGGAATGTGGCACCAGGAACATCCCCATGTATTTGGGACCCCTAACTTTAATGTTAGCATAATAATGCTTGTACTGATAAAATCCCTGGAAAATTATGGATATTTTCTGCCTATTCATGCAGTTGTACTTGTTTTGATGACCGTAATAACAAAAAATTATAAAACAAGCAAACTTGGAAACATGGAAAGTCTGAATTGTCAAATAATCTGTCAAAAATACAGCTACTGGAGGGAAAGAAGGAAGGAATTTAATCCAGCCTAAATAAAATAATTATAAGTTTGGGACATTATGCCTTTTAAAATTGCAAATATTTACCAATAAAGTTCTATAGTTAGTATTTTTTTATTCATCCACAAAAGAAAAAGTCAAAGCAAAATAAAAACAAATATGCATAATTTAAACTATTACTGTAGCTGCTAAATGAAAATCAGTTGCTAAAAGAGAAAATCTCTAAAAAATGGGCAGGATTTTTTTTTTTTTTCCAAGAAAAAGGGCAGAAAGGGAGATACACCATTTACAACATAAAAAGTGAAAGGAAATGCCAGAGCTGCTTTTTGTCAAGCCCAAGTGAAAGGAGCAATGATCCATCAATTTAAGATTATTTTAGAAATAATCTATAATCCAGTGCCACAGATGTTGGAAGTGTATCAAGAAATTGTTGTGCACTATGCTGTGCAGAATTTCCCTCGCATATAAGTGAGCTGATCTGCAAACTTCAAGAATGGTGTCAGTCCTTTAAGATTACAAGTCAAGAGATACACAAAAAATACAGTTCTCACTAGTAATTAAATTAATGATGTATTAAAGCTCCAGAAATGTCTGATAGGAGGCCTCTAGTGTCAATGGCAGATACATATAAGCAAAAACACTTGGAATTTATGCTTTGGCTGTTGCCAAGGCAACCATAAGCTGGGAAGTGTGTGACTGAGAGCTGGGCAACTCTACAGCTGAGAGGGTCATTGGATGGTGAGTTTGGCTCTCTAGTTCCATTAAACCCACACTTTTCAAACTCTCTAAATAAAATCATTATTAATTTTGACCTTCAGAAAGCACATTGGATTATTACTTCAAACACGCTAGGTGTTAGGAAATGTTCTTCATCCATTTTTACTCCATAATAAATGCATTTCTCTCCTCAGCAGTTCAACAGTGACTCTGATTCCTCACCATTATAATGTTCCTAGTGCGCGTTAAGAATTGGAGAGAGAAGTCATATTTAAGGAGGAAAACCCTATTCAAAAGGGCTCTGAGCTGGAGATCATTTGAGAGTAGACCTGTCTTCTGCTACCTGTAGTGAAAACTGCTCAGTCTTTCTTTCTTAGTCCTTTCCAGCCTATGAGGATTTAAGTTTACTCAATGTTGGCATTTTTACTCTTAGCAGTGCAGGTTTTAGCCTTGCCTAGTACTCTTTTACTGTCTTAAGTTATATCTAAGGGTAACTTTTCAATAAGACAGTTATGCAACTCTTCCATGAACTGGTGATATAGACTACGACTGAAGACCAATACGTTATAAAATGAGGGCATCAGAAGAGTGAGTCATCTGGTGGAAAAATTATGGCCAGAATAGCAGGTGTAGGAAATGCCATCCTCTGAATTCAGTAGAGGACTAAGGGATAGAAGTAGGTTTTGATCTTATCAGAATCTTGTCCACCAGCACTATGCGCAATATTTTATTTAACTAGGGAAGTTGCTGCCATAAGAGACAGAAACCAAGATCTCAACAGAGGCCAGGAAAAATTAAAGACTTACGGGAATAAAGAAAACTCCCTAGAAAGGAGAAAATGAGGCATATAACAAGCAATCTCACAGAATTAGGAACCAACTCCTCTCTTAGGGGAATATTCCATGAAAGCCCATTTGGGCAGGTTTTGTACCTTTCCTAGACTGTGCTAGTGACCACTGTCATGGCCCGAACTGCTCATCCCAATGGACAACAGGGCTGATTTACTACATAAATTCCTATGAACTACCTTAATGGGTCAAAGTCTGTGCATCCTACTGATTCACTTTACCAATAACTATTCTCAAATTAGCTGATATCTGTTACCTGCACATACTCAGGCAATGCAAATGTGATATCTTAAGGACAGCCCTGTGAACAGCTCAGCTGCCTTCAGCTCAGCTCACCTCAGTTATAACACTGTGAACAGGTCTTTTCACCACACCGTTGCAGGCCAGTTTGTATGCAGGAGTTTTCTGTCTCTTGCTATTGTAGAGCTCCCAATCAATTTGAACGTGTTAAAATTTGACTCTTATGATTAACAGTTTCTAACTCGATATTTTTTTTTTTTTTTTTGCTCCTTCTCTTCCCAAGTGCTGGCTTACAGGATTTAACAAATAACAGGTATTGCATACTTCGCTTTAGTGACAAGACATTTGGGAAGGAACCATCCAACCTTGAAATAAAATCTTTATTGAAAGCACTTCTACATCCATGCCAGTCAAATCCATTCTATGATCAGAAGAGATGTCCCAGGGGAAAGCTCGGTGCAGTAGACAGGGTTTATTACTTGGACCTCCTGTCAGTTCTTAACTCATTGACAATGACTGAGACATTCAGTACAACTTTGTTTTCTTTATTTGGAAGTAAAGTTAATATACTTACCTTAACTGTGCCAAATGTACTGGAAAATAACCTGATAATAAAACATACCATCCTACGATGTGATAATGCCTATGTGCGTATAAGTACATTCTGGCAGGGCTTTTGCAGTCGGGTTTTTCAGTGTTAGGAAGGAAGCACATGTACAGAATGACGCACAGACAAACTATCAGATTTCTTCTGAATGTATTTCCTTCCCATTTAAGGTCCGAGATACAGCATATTTCTACAACATAATTTTATTTTCTGAACTTAGTTCAGCTATAATAGTTCTTCAAGAAGAAATTAAGTGCCCTTAGGTACTAAAAAGACAAGAGAGCTACAAAGTTTGGCTGTGAGAGTCCTCTTAAAATGCAAACAACAATAAGTTTCCTTTTAGAACAGGTCAAAGCCTTGCTGAGATATTTGTATCCAGATGGATGTACCAGCTTAGGACAGACACCAAAATACACCTGCCATGGAGGAAGGGTATAGGACCCGTACGCTACTTAACCCTATCTTGAGAGACGTACAGAAATAATCAGTTGTGAGGCCCTGGTACCATAAGCTCAATTTGTGTAAACTGTAAATTCATTGCACTGCAACATGGATAAATTTAAAATTTAGTAATACATGGGGATTCTTGATATTTTATGAATGCAAACTAAACCTCNAAGCTCGGTGCAGTAGACAGGGTTTATTACTTGGACCTCCTGTCAGTTCTTAACTCATTGACAATGACTGAGACATTCAGTACAACTTTGTTTTCTTTATTTGGAAGTAAAGTTAATATACTTACCTTAACTGTGCCAAATGTACTGGAAAATAACCTGATAATAAAACATACCATCCTACGATGTGATAATGCCTATGTGCGTATAAGTACATTCTGGCAGGGCTTTTGCAGTCGGGTTTTTCAGTGTTAGGAAGGAAGCACATGTACAGAATGACGCACAGACAAACTATCAGATTTCTTCTGAATGTATTTCCTTCCCATTTAAGGTCCGAGATACAGCATATTTCTACAACATAATTTTATTTTCTGAACTTAGTTCAGCTATAATAGTTCTTCAAGAAGAAATTAAGTGCCCTTAGGTACTAAAAAGACAAGAGAGCTACAAAGTTTGGCTGTGAGAGTCCTCTTAAAATGCAAACAACAATAAGTTTCCTTTTAGAACAGGTCAAAGCCTTGCTGAGATATTTGTATCCAGATGGATGTACCAGCTTAGGACAGACACCAAAATACACCTGCCATGGAGGAAGGGTATAGGACCCGTACGCTACTTAACCCTATCTTGAGAGATGTACAGAAATAATCAGTTGTAAGTGAGGCCCTGGTATCATAAGCTCAATTTGTGTAAACTGTAAATTCATTGCACTGCAACATGGATAAATTTAAAATTTAGTAATACATGGGGATTCTTGATATTTTATGAATGCAAACTAAACCTCGTTATTATTGATGTCTTGGCTTTATGGGTGATTTGCTCAGCTGCATTACAGTGGTACCCACCAGCTGATGAAGCTAAGCAAATGCAAATACTGTCAGTTGGATCCTCAGCTTGTTGTTTGTGAAATCTGTACACCACGTTGGGAGGAGGGAGCTTGGTGTGTATGTAGCTACTACCTGAGCTTAATGCTTATAGAGAAGCTCCAAAACACTGCTGGTCCTTTTCAAAACATGATCACCGTGGACTAATGCAGATTTAATCTACTTTCTTTTGCGCGTGCAAAATATGAAGGTGTACTTTAAATTCCTCTTTGCTCCATAGGTTGAATTTGAAACAATAGCTGTCCAAGACTGGTAATGGAGAAACCAGGTCATGGCGTACGAAACGTTACAAGAGGGGTCAGAAATAGTTCAGACATACTTAAGAGCTTGCTTTTGCTGAAAATAGCCTCCGTGGCTCCTGGCCTACAGCAACTCCATAGGCTTCCTGTGCTCTGCAGCTGTGGGTTCATGTTACAGCTCTTTGGGAAAAATCCCTTCTCTTCAGTTGCTCTGGGACACAAGAAACAAGCACTTGATGCTGCCTTCTTCCGTAGACTAGCCTTTAAATCTGACCGTTGGGTGGCTATATATAGTACCTGGACAGCTGACAGGGACCTGGTGGAGAATGGGCTTCCTCAGGGGATCCCCCACATATCTCCCAGCACGAGCCCTTCCCTGGATGAACTGCCTTGGAGTCTAGCCCAAAATAAAAATAATAACTAAACTAACTCCCAACATCAGTTCGCAGTTGGCTGAATGGACTCTGAAAAGCTGAAGAAAGGCGTTTATTCTGGCTTAGCCTGGTTTAATAACAGAACAGTTCCAAATAAATTCTTGTCACCGTTGGGTGAACATTGCTACCTCTATGATTTCATTTCTGAAGAGCGCGTGTGCTCTTGCGTTGGCACACACCTCGCATAGTGTCTGTCTTATAGAGAAAGTCCGCGTATTCCGGGTGACTGAGGCCAGGATGTAAAGAATTAAATTAAAACATTTAGATATCTGAAGCGACTCGGACATTTACAGGGGCTTCATTCAGGACCATGCTTTGGAGAAGTCCTGCTTGTTCCTCTGAAGAACGGGAGCTGTGCTCCTGCTTTTGCCCTCGGCTGTGGCTGTATGAAGAGAGTGGGGTTAGCTGGCACTTACATCTCAGCCTTGGGATCATTTCTTTTTTTCATGGCCATCTCCTGTGTTAGAGAAGATCCAAAGGCAGAGGATGCACATGGGTGTCCTGGCATAGCATGGACATCAAGTGCAGGAGTTCATCTCCATGATGTCTTAGCTGCAGTGAGGTGCCCATTGTG
Source organism: Syrrhaptes paradoxus (assembly GCA_013400615.1). Classification (NCBI taxonomy): domain Eukaryota; kingdom Metazoa; phylum Chordata; class Aves; order Pterocliformes; family Pteroclidae; genus Syrrhaptes; species Syrrhaptes paradoxus. The sequence goes on along the minus strand of VZTO01021990.1, from coordinate 104,827 downwards.
GGCAGAGGTTCAGGTCCTGCTCCGCCAAAACACGTTGTGTCTAAGGAACGGATTCAAAAATCTTCCCATGCCATCTTCCCTGTTACTGTGAGGGTTCTAGCTCTCCCTTTGGGAAAACTGACCCAACTGGTTGGCCTGCTAAGTTCTTCCATTTACTGACAACCAGTACTCTGTCCTGGTTTGGATTGGTTTTTAATTTTTTGTTTGAATGCAAACTGGTTTGGACTAATGGTCATAAGACCAGAGGGAGGACGGCAGCTGGCTGGTCCATGTTATCACAGCCACTTGGTAGGAGCCAGCTGAAGGCCCTGAACTTCCTCAAGAAGCATCTCAGACTCTTCTGGCTGCAGCTCCATGCACAAGGCATTCATTTTTTGCCTTCTTTAACAGCCCTGTAACAGCCTATATATCTCAAACAGCAGTGAACCCCTCTTCAAAAGCCACACCACCCCTGCAATCACAAGCCTCTCCCTGGGGAGAGCATGGGGGAGAACAAAACCACCTGTGACAGGTGTTAGGCAGATGCTAATGCGCTTCTTAGAGGTGTTTCGATAGTAGAGTGATAAAGGCAGCGCGAGACTGCACAGAATAATATATGTTCAGACAGAGATATAGCATACAGACCCCTTCCCTTGACTGTATTTTTGGCTGGTGGTGTAACTTCTGCTGCGATATTTTTTTTTTTTAAATCTTATTTCTGATTTTTTTCTGCAGAACAACTAGCTTATTGTGAAGACCAACCTGTCAGAGGTCCTGGATCTGTATGTTTTTGTGGCCCGTGTGGCTCAGAAGGCAATAGATAGTTTTACATGAATAAAGCTTTAACTTTTTAAATTGCTTAAATATTTTCATCCAAGACTGCCTGAAGCTACATTTCCTTGTAACATTAAAAATAAAAAGCAGTTAGTAACAATCTCCCTTAAATCAAGAACTGTAAATATAGAACCTTTATCATCAGCACAGCACATCCAAAAATGTCTTTGTAAAATAAATCAAATTATATGAGTTAATTGATTCCAGGCAACATCAGCAACTGCAGGTGGAAACTGAATAACAGGATGTTTATTAATGAAGGACTATTAATCAAAATTGACAATATCAATTCCTGTTTCTTTTATTTGAATTCTACCTGCAAAATCCATGGACGTAACTTGCTGAATTTTTAAATAAAAATTTAAAAGTAAAGAAAAACTAACACTTGGGATTTTAGCTTTAGATGTAGGGCTATTTGTTTAAACAGCAAAAGGATATCCTAAATCCAATTTGACAGGCAATGCCAAAGATGCCAGTGGTAATTAATTAGCACTTAATTTAGACCACAGAACAACAGGATATGGAATTGGTGCTCAGTGCCATTTCCCCTTAGGCTTCATCTCATGAGGGTCAGGAGTATGGCTGTTGCATTGAAGGTCAGTAAATAAATTGGGGGAACACATTGACACTGGACTTTTCATGATAGATATCCTTCACCCTTATTACTGCCTCTGGCTATTGCTGATGAGAAAAGGACTGCAATTGTTCTGTGAAGAATGCCGTACACAGGCTCGATTCGAGCAAGGTAGCGTTTGTACTCGTGCGTCGCACAGCAGTGGTGCTGGATGCTTCCTACGGGCAGAGAGCTGCCTCAAGTTTACATCTGGGCTGGAAATAAACTTCCAACTGTAGCCTAGAAAGCTTGAGGAATTCTGACAGGCGAGAAAATTCACTTAAAAGCAGTCCTTAAGTTTGCTAGATTTGTGAGCTTAGCTTTAGATTAAGCATAATTAAAATCAATGGAAGATTTTAAAGTGAGGTTAGAAACTAGGTCAGCAAGGGAAAATAAAACCCCACATTTCCTTATTATCCTCTTGTCTTTGTCTTAATAATATTTGGTTCTCTTCCGTAAAGCTACAGGCTCTTAATAAAGGTGGATTAATGTTATTAACAGCATTGTTTTCTGATGGGAACACCGAGGCTTTGACATGCTTAGTGACGGACAAGCAAAAAGTACGGGGCAAAGAAAGCAGAGCCACCACTTCTGCTGGTGACCCAGATAGTTTTTGATTCAATGAGAGAAGCTGCCCTTCTACAACGCACTCAGAGCAGAGAGGGTACATGGAAAGCATCCCAGAGATCCTATGGAACCTTGTTCATAGATGCACATGAATTATATTCTTTGGTTCAGATTTACTGGTAAGAAAGATAATAATGAGTCTCATCATCTTCTTATAGTATAATCCTCCTCTTCCCAGTAAACTTAGTGTGTTTCATGAACAATAAGAACTTCAGCAGTTACAGCAGAGACATTCTTATCGCACGTCCTAGATATACTCCACCAGCCCAGTTTTATCCCCTTGGTCCCCAGAAGTTGCTACATCAGGAAAACACTGAGTCAGACAGCAGTCTCTGCTCAGAAAATGTATTTTGGGAGCCCCAGGTGAACAGTTGTTTTAACTTTCACTTCATGACAACCTTTGCAGCATCCCTCTTGACAGTGAATGAAATTTTGAACGCTGTGAAAGTCACTGACAAAACTCCCAGTGACCGGAAGCCAGGATGGAGTCAGGATTTCACCTTATATAAGCTTAATTTTTCTCATTTTGGATGATATCTACTTTTGCTAATTGGAATGACTGTGTTTGCCTAGGTTCAATCTATAACCTATTGCAGCCATCAATTATAGCCCTTTCGTGCTACAGTTCCAATAGACAGCAAATGACTCAGCTCTGGATAGGACAGGTTTGCTTTCTGACTTGAAGCCCAAAAGTGGCAGTTGACTGTAATTTCAACCTGGGATGCTGAACTGTAGACAGCCTGCTCAGAAATGTGTCTTTGCTGGTGAATCTAGAGCTTCTTGTGAAAAACAGTTTTGCTAACAAAATATTATTTCTGTCCAGTATCGTGAATAAATTATCCAGTTTTGTGAGACAACCAGAAATATTTGATGTTGAAATCAGAGAATGTGACAAAGAGTTCAACAAAAAGCAGACTCTCACCAAAGTTTTCCTTTTCTGTGAACTACTATATGTGTAATTGCTTTGTATATTGTTTTGTTTCAAATATTTTTAAATAATCAAAAACTTCTATTAATTGTCCCCAATATAATGTCCCCATTTTTTTAAACCTATATTATTGCCATCTTGTTCAAAATGAAAATCTTTTTGCACCAGTCTGCCCAACAGAGATGATTTTATATGGGACCTGACCTCAGCCAGGATTCCTACTGTTTCAGGTTCAGTTCTGGGCTCTCCACAAGCTACTATGCACTGCATTTGTATCAGATTTGAAAGATGCTTTCCCAGCATCACGATTGTTTCAGCCCTGATATTGAACATGAGTAGGATGAATGTATCTCTTAAATGCACTAGTGAGTATGTGCCATGAGTCTTTGATTTCTTTAAACTTATTTACATTTTGCGTGCCCTTGAGCAATGAATTTACCGTGTCAGCATTGTCTTTTCTACTTACACTTTGTCTATCTTGTCCGCTCACCTTAGCTTGATGCTTATTTTTTTGTGCACGTGTATAGTCCATTGCACTAAATGCACGAACTGCCTGGAGTGGAAGATTTTCCATATATTGTGTCTTTCTAAGATGCACCCTTTGTGCTACTGCGAGTTGTGCAATATTTTCCTAGTTTTAACTAGCTCTTGGATTTTCTCATTAGTTCCTTTTTAATTCAAGTACTTATTCGTATCCATACGGGTCTCAGATGGCTGTGGTCTAACTGCCTTAGACACTTTATGAAAGTCTTTATTCTCTATACAGAGAGTGGTTGTGTTTCTTTCATTTTTGAAGCTTCAAGTGACCAGACTTACCAATATCTGCTTTTGTCTGACCCTCATCAAAATTCACAGTTAGAAAAAGTGGTGAGAAAACACATGCAAGGCTCAGACCTCCTCATCAAAACCACGTTCAACAGATATTGGAGGATTTAAGACCAACAGGTCCAATCTTCTTGTTGTTATCAAGGCATACTCATCAGCCTTGAGACATCACAGAATCACAGAATCACAGAATGTTAGGGATTGGAAGGGACCTCGAAAGATCATCTAGTCCAATCCCCCTGCCGGAGCAGGAACACCCAGATCAGATTGCACAGGAACGCATCCAGGCAGGCTTTGAATGTCTCCAGAGAAGGAGACTCCACCACCTCTCTGGGCAGCCTGTTCCAGTGCTCTGTCACCCTC
>VZTO01021990.1:81293-100485 GCA_013400615.1 Syrrhaptes paradoxus | reverse complement strand
ACGAGGGCACAGTGCTGGCTCATGGTCATCCTGCTGTCCACCAGGGCCCCCAGGTCCCTCTCCCCTACACTACTCTCCAACACGTCAGTACCCAACTTATACTGGAACCTGGTGTTGTTCTTGCCCAGATGCAAGACTCTGCACTTGCTCTTGTTAAATTGCATTAAATTTTTCCCCGCCCAAATCTCCAGCCTGTCTAGGTCTTGCTGGATGGAAGCACAGCTTTCTGGCATGTCATCTCCTCCTCACAGTTTCGTATCATCAGCAAACTTGCTGAGGGTGAACTCTACTCCCTCATCCAAGTCATTGATGAATATATTGAACAGCACATCTCATTCAGTAAGCAGCCTCCAGGCCATCAAGTACCTCAGACACATCTTAACTGTGTAAAATGCCTCAATACACCTAATAGAGTTCCCCAGAGACATTCCTGGTAGTGTCCACCTTCCAAATGGGTCTGTCCCTGCACGGTCTTGCTTGTTGGTGTTATGCATAGACATGCTGTTCCCAAGAACATCTCCAAAGATGAAGCTGAAATGCCTTCTATATGATTTTTTTTTCATTGCTTTGAGCTTCAAAGACCCCTGACACTGCGCTGTGTGGCCCTCAAATAAGAATAAATTACGGACGTTGTTTTGTAGGTGCTGCATGGATTTTCCACTACAGCAGAAAATGTCTAACCTTAAGTGAATAGTCGTAAATGGATTTACAAGCTGAGAAAGTGCCACCTTAGGAAGCAAACATGATCATTTCAAGATGCTAAGTTGTATAAACATAATTTAGTATGAAGAGAGCAAGAGAAACCTGTTACCATGTAACTCAGCAAGGTTAAACAGCTCCTCACCATAGTGCTCAGGTGAGATTTAAAGCACATGATTATACTCATCAAGCCTTGAAATTTATCTTGAGATAGAAATCCTGAGGCTGACACTGCATCCGCAGCAGCTGCAATGACTCCATGGGGTAGATGCTCTGAAGGAATGGAAAACTTATTCTTTTGATGACATTTTTATGAGAGAGTTTTCCAAGTATGGAAACAAGATGGTTACCCTAGGAGGTGGTCATAAGTTGCCTGCTACTACTACTGCCACAGGTCTACTGAAAATTCTCTTTTTACTGAAAGTTTAAATATTTTTAGTGATGTTCACAGTGAACTTTACCTACTGGAAAGCTTCCTCACACTATAGGGCTGTCCCCTATGCTATATGCTGCTGGGCTCTCCAAGACTGATGATGATGTTTGGTGAAGACCTGGACTTGGCAACGATCTGGGAAGATGGAGAGTGGAGATGGAGTGCTGCCCTGAAGTGTTTTGGTGAGGCTGAGTCTAATGCTGACACAGACAACATGGTGCAAAAAGTTTGTCCCTGAAAGTGCTAGGAGAGCTACATGAGAGGGATTGGTGGGATCTGTAAAAATTACAGAACTTCTCTAAATTGCTGTTTCTTGGCTCATCTCCATGGCAAGGGGTCTTCTTTCAGAAGACCACAACAAAGGTCTGGAGAGGATGTGGTAATGCCATCTAACAAAAGCGTTGGGATGGGTGTAGAAACCTTTAGAGGAGGCAACTGGTTGCATTTTGAGGACCAGGAGATGAGGCAAGTTGTCCTACACTTGGCTGGAGCTAACCACTCCACAGATTTATGATTTTTATATTGCACCATAATGCGTAATGTATGAAAAGATAAATATTTCCCATTCAGCAACATCTTGCTGCATTTTCATCTAACTCTATAATTTTAATTATAAAGTGAACATAACCTGTATCAAATTATGATTTTGTTAACATATTGAATGAGGACAAGAAAAATAAATACCAGATTTCATACTGTACAGGCACATGAAGGTATAGTAAAAAAATCTGGTTTCCTTGACCACATTGTCATAATATGCATATATAACTGCTTATTGAATCCAGGCTGTGTAGACAACAGAAAGAACACTGGCTCCATACCATCACAATGCATGCCCACAACAAAGAGGAGGAAAGAACAGGCTCTTTCATTGTGTGTTTCTAAGTATTGCCAACATAAGGGCTAAAAACGTTACCTCTGTCTGAAGTGTATCTATATGTCCATGCTTAATTTATTAACTGGGCTCCCTGAGCACAGTTGCTGAAAATATTAATATATTCAAATTATATTCCAGCTACTGCAAAAACAGTAGATCAGACAAAGGTATTAAAATCTCTTCAGACAAAAGGAGTCATGTTATTTATAAAGTTCCTCCCCCTCTTTCTGGAACACAAACCTTCATTGTATGTAATATATGAGAATGCAAGATGATCCTTAGATGTCAAAATGCGGCTTAAAGTTTGAATGTGATCACGAAACAGTGACTCTAATGCTTGCCATAAACAAATTGTCACTGGTATTATGTAACTTAGGCTATTCACAAAGTATAAAAGAAGGGAAGAATAAAAGGTGGCTGCCAAACACCATGGGCCAAATCCCAAGGTTGTGCCAAATTGCTCTAGCGGACTGGGAATTGCAAACCCAGCATGGAATTTGGATTTGCGCTCCCCAGTGCTCGGGCTGCTCCTGTCACTCAGATTAGAGTGAGGTAAAGGGTTTTTTTGTTTTCAGTTTGTCAGTTTACACTGTAAGGCAGCAAAGCAGCATCCAGTGGCTTCTGCAGCCCCCCTGTTTGCTCTTACTGGCAGATGAGAAAGTAAGATAAAAGTTCACTAACTTTCACAGGACCCATTTTTTGTACAGAGTGGCCTTCTAGGACACAAACAAGCATGGTCAGATGGCACCAGCAAAGCAGCCCGAAAGGGAAGAACCACTCTTGGATCTGGTGGTCTTGATTTTTTCATGTTATCCAGCATGTAGATTATCTCTCCATCAGGTTGAGACCCTGCTCTTCGCTTGGACTTGTTAGCAAAGGCAGCACAGCAGGTTGATGACAGAAGATGATACATCAAAGCAGAAGGTCTTGTCTGTGAACAACAACTAATTATTCATAGATACTTTCCTTTAGTTCGGGTTTCAGGAATAATGTATATCTGCTGATGCGCCCACTGCGCAGATTTCAGCTGCAGCTAATGGTTGTGTTGAGGCCCTTTATCAGGTACAACAACCAAGCTAGGTGATTCTCTACCATCCTTTTTATACCCGCTCTTCTTTTTAAAAGTAAAATTACTTTTTTTCTTTTTTTTTCTTCACAGCCTGGAATAATTGTTCAAGCAGAGATACTGGTTTAACTCATTATGAATTATTAGTGGAAAAGTGGGTCTCAGAAGTATGTTACATCTGAAATATTTTTCGTCACTTGAACATGTGCCGTCCAGAACTGGTCCTGTTCTACCAGTCACTGGGAATAAACACTTTGCATGCACAGATGCTCCTAATTTGGTGTGGTTTGGAGTGTAATTTAGATCAAACGTATCCATGTAAATGAGTCAGGGTTTCTTAATTAGGTGCCTCTAAAGAAAAAACTTCAACCACATCAGTAGGTGCGGGTGTGGTGCCTGAAGTACTGGAATCTTTCCTATAGATGAAGCTGAGTTTTGTTCAGGCATACTGTAGGTTTTTCTTTCCCCCCCTTTTTTTTCCTTTCTCTTTTTAAAAATTTTTTTCTTTCTAAAGCACAATAATAAATCTGCAGATGGCATAGACATAAAGACGCTGCTTCAGAAGAGCTGTCTAAAACACTGTCTCTTTGGCAAATGCCTTAAAGTAGGTCATTCTGCTGTGATTTAGGTTTATATTTCATTGCCAGCTTTTTGTTCCCATTACAAGTAGGGTGCATTCCAGTCCACAGATTTGCTCTTAATTTTTTTATTCAGATTTTTTTTTTTTTACAAAAGTTTGTAGATCTTCATAAGAAAATGGCCAAAACGCTGTCAGAAGTACTAATCATGCACTTGACCACAAAAAGAGATGTATGAAGGTGATAACCTGCAAGTGTTGGAATGTAAAATACCATTCTCTGGAAGCAAAAACAGTGTATTGATTCTCTTACCATGGTGATTGAAATGATTGTTGCATCTTTTGCAATGTGTGAAAAATAATTTGATCTAATGTCATTTCAGAGGTCTAAGAGCAGGGGCATCCATTCCTACAGTTGTTTAGATATCTGCCTTTTCTTTATATATATTTGTTACTGAAAAGCATGTATTTTATAGCTTATATTAAAAAAAAAATCATCAGGGTCTGTTTTCCCATCAAAGTGCTGGGGGATTTACATGCCAAACTCCCACTAGCCTTAATGAATTACCTGCATAAATTCCCTTTCAATCGATAGGAGAAGAGATCCTATTGTGTTATATTAATTATTTTACACAGAATGCTGACATTTTGGCATTAAAGTCTTTTTTGTTTTGTTTTTAAGTTCCAATGAATATCTTAAGAAACTTCAAGCCTGTTATTTATTTTACAGCCTTATTCTGAGAAAAATCCCATGTCTTTAGCCAGAAAAAGGCGTTACAATTTACCCTTTGATGACCTGGTCATGGACATTAATGTGTTAGGGTTCAATCNAAAAAAAAAAAAAAAAAAAAAAAAAAAAAAAAAAAAAAAAAAAAAAAAAAAAAAGGGGATGGGAAAAAAGCTATTTTGTAATGAATTGAGCATTCTTAATTTTCACCACCAAAAAAACATTTGAGTTGAAAAGAACGCTAACCCCAAGCAATACTAAGAGGTTACAAAATCCCATAAATTAACTCCGCCAGTGATATTTGACTAAAGCTTATGCGAGTGCAAACCAGAAGCAGGACTCTCACATGGTCTTTATTAACCAAAGAGTACTTAGCAGTAACCAGCCTTCCCCGAGCTTTGTTGGCCATATGCACAGCGCCGATACGCGCATGGGGGAGCCTTCAAAGGCGTGGGGTGCTGGCGGTGGAGGCTCAGGAAGTTGGCGGAGGGTGGAAGTGAGAAATGTTCTCTGTGTCATCATGGGCAAGCGCCTCACCCTCTCCATTCCTCACTTTCTCCAGCTACACGACTAGGATAATAAAAACTTACTGACCTGAAAAAAAAGGAAGTTCTGAGATTTAATTAATGTTTGAAAAGCTTTTTTGAGATCGTTTGATATTGAGTAATGTGGGATGAACAATGGGAGCTCTTTGAAACAGGGGCTCTATCTATCTGGGTTTGTGTACTGCACCTAGCACAATGGTGCTGTACAGCCACAGAGTCAACCGTATCATAAATATTTAAATTAAAACTATGTTAATTATTTTTATCGTTCTGTTATTTGCTGATATACCAGTTCAGTACATTTTGAAGGTCAGTAGCATTGAAAAGTGCCAAGTGTAATTATTTGCCTGATTGTTATGAAAATCAGGGTTTATATTTTTTAAATGCGGTTGTGGAAATAGTGAGTCTGTGGAAACACAGGTAAAACTGTGGTTTAATTACTCGTCATTCTTCTCATTCAAAACACTGAGCTGCAAGGTATTCTTCAGGGAGCAGGTGAACTTTGCAAACTCTCTTACTCCGCAGAAAGAAGGACTAGGCACGACTGTAATAAACCTTGGTAGCAGGTTGCCCTCACCCCAAAGTGAATTAAAAAAAAAATGCATAAAGGGGCTTCTGGAAGATTGGATTTCTTTTCTGCCTTTAACTCAAAATCTATTATTACTCCTGTCCTGTGCACAGATGTGCCTGGTGCACATTTTCTTCTGTCCACTAATTTACAAGGGGAGAGTTTAGTAGACCAATGTGTAGAGAGAAAATGGGTTTAACTCTTTTCATTCCCCCCAAATGAGCCCTGAGAAGCTACAGTAAATGGGACAAGCGTTGGCATTGCTCCAGCTCCTTTCTAAAACTCTTCTGGAGCTGAAAAAGAGAAAAGCACACGTGCAAGAGCCTGTCTCGATATATATTTGCCCTTCTCAACCTAGAAAGTGATTAAACCATTTCATGGAAATCTTAAAATGCTGTTCAAAGATTCCTGAGTCTTTTACGTCCCTGGCCAGTCACCTGTTTACTCTTCTGGTGCAAGAAGACATTTCTCCTCTTCACATTTCCACCAGCTGCTCCTCAAGCTTGTAGGAGCAGGGTAAAACTTTTCCCTCTGCTACTCTTCCCTGGCTGAAGAGCAAGAGCTGCTCATGAGTTGTCTGATTATAAAGAGAGGTCTTGATTCAGGAAATAGTTTCAACAAACAGTCATTCTTTCTTCTGCCTTCAGTTAAAGGCTTCTGTGCTTATTCATATTCCTGAATCTGGGCATTTTTCTTGAAGCAAAATTTAATGCCCATCCCACGCTTTGGGCTGTAGGTCTCCCACAAGTGCTCCTAGGTTTCCCAAATGTAAATTTGTTGTGTAGTCGTTCCATTCTGGGGACTGTTTTTTCTTTTAAATAACTTTTTTTTTCTTATTCTTTTTTTTCTTCTTTTTTTTTAATAAGAGGCTTGTATAGTTCTTAACGTAATCTGTTCTGCTGTGTGAAAAAAAGGGTTCTTCTGAGCCTATATTTAATATGTAAGCCTGCCCGAAACTGCTGATAAGACACATAGTTTAGTAAGTGAAAATCACATATGTTTGCTACGTTTCCTCCACCAACTTGGAAAAAAAAAAAAAGTTTGCAGACATCCGCTGCTTAGTGTTACTAGATGCCATACTTTAACTTTATTTTCTGATTTTCCCTCGGAACTCTGGGAACTGCTGCTGGACTTGTCATCACATTGTCATCGTGTCCTGGTGTGCAGGCTACTGTGGGCTTCTGTCAAGGCATGGCATTTTTCCTTTGTTTTTAAAATCTTTACTAGGTAGAAATAAGTCTGTTCAGTTGTGTGGAGTTTGCAAAAGCCTGTGCTCGTCAGGGTGTAGCTGCCACGTGTTGCGAGGTGTGGGGGGGTGTGTTTCATTTGTCAAGGTTGGATGCTTTGTTCATAGAGCTAGAAACATGGGGGAAGGTTATTTTTCAAAACCACTGAAGCATGAATCTTGTAGTATTTATTACTTTTGCTAGATAATATATTAATATTAGCGGGTTCATCTTAGATAAAAAGTTTTACTCTTGATGAGTATTTCCAATGAAATTGGTGCAAACAATTGCTAGTAATAATGAAGAATTTGGGCTGGGGGAAAGGCAGTCAGAAAGGAAATTCTCATTCTCTCTCTGAAAGAGCAGAAAGCCTGGATGGCACCTGAAAATGGTTTGCCATACAGTAACAGGAAAAAATGGAGCAAGAAAATGGAGTTTCTTGGATTCAAAGGTGAATCAAAAGGAATTGGCTTCTGCCTGGACAAGGCAGCCAGAGAGGCCACAGTAACAGATCCACGTGATAAACCAAGAGGCAACTGCAGAGCTCCCCAGACAACTTGCCTGAAGTGCCTGCCAAGGAGGCAGATGCTGCTGCTGGAAGAATATCTTCCACAGTTGGGCATCTGGGTTCAGCGCTTTCCACGTAAGGGAGAGGGATGGGAGCGTCAGGCTGGCCCCGTCTTCCCGTTTAATTATTTCTACATCCATTTTACGCTTTGGTAAATAACACGTATTATCCTGCTTTTGTGAGGGAAAAGAATAAGAAAGGAGAGGGTTTTTTTCCCCATAATATTTCCCTTTGCAGGGGTGTCTCTGTGGATGGGTAGAGAGGGATGCGAGCCCGGTCAGATGTGAGACAGCTCGGGTCTGGGAGTCACAGAGCTGCCTCGCGGTGGCACGGAGCTCAACCTAATAAGCAGAGCAGGCTGAGATTCATTAATTTAACATTAATAAGCACAGCTTATTAGCTGAGGCACAGTGCTGGTATAATGCAGGCACACAGCTTCTGCAGCAGAGCTTGGTCTGCCCTCGCCAGCTCAGAGTGTGGTGCAGAGGAACCAGCCAGGGCACTGCTGCACTTTGCATTAGGGAGGAAAGAGTGGTTTGCAGTTACTGCAGAAGCTTCTGTGCCCTAAAAAAAACCCACCTTCCAGGTTTTTAGATTGTATTGGCTTAGGCTGTGTGTATAAACCATTTCTTGTGCCTCAGTTTCCCAGTGGGTGTGTAATAGCTGCCTCAAAGATGCTGCTGTGAAACAAAATACTGTGGGAGCCTTAAAGAGTGAAATAACCCTTCTACCTCATTTGAATTATAGGTTTGTGAGTAGAGTATTGAGTACAAATAATGATTTATCAGATAGGGGTTGGTTGCTCAGTTCACTTTTGTGCAGAGAGCCAATACAAGGTTTCTGCATCATTTCGTGTCCTGCGTATCCCTGCAGTATAGGACCAGGAAGGTCTACCAGTTTTATCTACCTGCAATTATCTCTTTCTGCTTGTGAATAAAATTAACTTGTAAATAAACAACACAAAAGAGTGGAGTTCTGGATACTGGAGGATATGTTTTCACAAATGTATGGGACAGCAGTATACAGGCTATATATAGGAAGAAAATATTCTCTAAATGCTTTAAAGTAGAACAGGCTGTTTTCTTCAGCCCTTTATTTGGGAAAATCCTTACTCAGGTTGGGTTTTGCTGTTTCTTTCATGTGTAAAGTTTAATGTTTGTCTGATTTGCTCATCTTTGGGAAGAATTATTGAAAGTGTAATAGTAGTTGTGCTCGATCATTTTCAGTATCAGCCCTAATAAAACTATTTCTGATTGTATTAGACTGACAAGAGCTAAGTGGTATGCCTGTTCAGGCTCATATTTTGTCTCTTCTGCTTACCAGTAGTAGAGTAATTTTCCTGCAAAGATGAACAGGGGACACCCGTGGTTTTTTTTTCATCAAATTAAAAAAAAAAAAAACAAAAAACTTAAAAGAACAGGTAGTGCAACCCAAGCTTTGCTTTTAATCCCTCTCCTGTAGGCTTCATACGCTGCCCTGTGACTTCTTGCAACTTCAGAGGGCTTGGTTTAAGAAAGATGTATGGCACTGGTGTTAATCCCTGCTGCCAGGCCTTTCTCGCAGACTCTCATCAGCTGCTTTGCCTGGATTTCTGAAGAAGGACCCTTCTGAAGTGCATTTCACATTGTTATTTGGGCTTGATCTGGACCCGCTCTCATAGGCTGGATCATTGCAGAGTGAAACCATAGTGCAGCCTCGCTGCTGTCAGTGATTTAGGGTAAACATACCCTTCTGGGAGAAGGTTGGATTCTTGTGCTGATCTCCTACATGTCAACGAGACATACGCTCTACGTGCTATTCAGCCCTTTTCCCCATCAGAAACCCCTTGAACACTGGGTAAGAGCAGCCATCTCCACCAACAGATAGAGAAACTGCAGTAATATGCCTCAAATCAAACCAGTTTGCTTATTTTTTTCAGCAAACAGAGACTTTTGACCTTCCTGTGATTTATGCTGAGCAAACCCTGTGATTGAAGAGGATGGCGCAAGGTACGAGTCAATGGTGAGGTATCTTTAGATAGCTCTGTATGGGTTGAGTTGTCGTCAAGCCCAGTATTTTGTACATAGGTGAGCACAATATGCATTATGAAGTATTGGTATTTTATTGTCTGTATTTTAGTGTGGGTTTTTTTTTCTCCTTTTATTTTCTTTTCTCCAAAAACCACCAGTCTTGGTCCAGTTTTGCCAGTTATTCTACACATATGCAGCAGGAAAAAAATTGCATGTCCCAAACAGATTATGCTCTAAAAAGCCAAGGCAGACAAAGGAAGTATTATCATCATTTTGTAAACAAGGAACCAAGGCACAGAGAGATTAAGTGATTTACCCAAGGTCACCCAGAACATCCGGTCAAAGCCAAGAACTGAACCCACGTCTCCTGAGTCTCAATCAAGTGATTTAACTATGAGATCAAAGACTTATTGCGTATACCTGATATCTCTCCCCTAAGACATGGTAACAACACTTTTTTCAGGTTAGGATCAATGCCACATATGGCGCAGTAAATTTTGTATATGGCATATCTGTGTTGACAGCGTGTACCCACTTCTTGCACTCAGATCCTTCCCAGGAAATAATTTCCCTTATTATTCTTCCATTGACAGTAATAAATTATCATCCTTCTCTAGATAACCCTCTGAAGGAGAGAATGTGTGCTCACGGTATATCAGATGAATACGTAGAAAACTCTTTTCCTACAAAGCTAAACAGTCATTTTATAAGCTAAAATCCTTCCATGCTCAATGAAATGAGGACATTCCCACGACTATATGGACTTCATTTCACAGTTTCAACTGGAAGGTGCAAAACAAGATGAAGGATATAAAATATATCAGTATAAAGGCATCATTCCTTCTAATCTTAGAATAGTCTTTTATTTGGAGTTTTTATTACTCACTCATCAGGTCATTGTATCATTCCTGGGATTAAATACTCCTCTGTGCACAGGGCTTTCATGGAGTCCTAGGTCCTACTTAGTCCCTTCAATGCTGAGAGTAGTTCGGCTGAAAAGTGCCTGTGCAAAGTGGCACTGGTTAGTGTCAACGGCAGGACAGCCACGAAGGCAGGAGCAGGATCCTGCCCTTCATGTGCCTCTGTCTTGAGGTCTACCACTTCTGTGCAGTTATCCTGCAAGTCAAACTGCTGCAGGTTGGTTTCTGAGTGAGCACGTGGTCTATGGACGTTTTTTACTCCTAATGCCATGAAACACAAGAAGAAAACTCAAGGTGAACATGAGATCTCAGGGTGACTTTGTGGGCCCACATCTCTTGTAAATGGAGCTCAATGAGTGTGAAAACCGAGAGGAACGATGAGACGGAGCCTCACAGTGTCATTTTTCTGCCTCTGTGCTATCTCAGCAACATTAGGAGAGCAAAGCTACACTTCCAAATCTCTCCTCTGCATTTCTTAGATGTTCTGTGTTGTCACAAGCTTCCCTGTGAGGTACAAGAGCTCATAATGTGGTGAGGTTATTTTGATCATTATGTGTCTTACACATCACAAGAACAGCAAATGAGATTGAATGGCAGGGTTCTCAGTGGTGAAAACACGGTGACCAAAAAGCCTGTTGGTGGAGAAAGTAGAACTAAACTGGACAAATGCAGTACTGGAACATGTTGCATTTGCCCAATTCGATATACCTCAAGTATAGTAATCCCAACGTGTCTGGACTGCAATGAAGGAAAGAAACTGTTCTGCTTTCTAGTAGAGGAAAAATCTGGGCTTTTGCTTCGACATACTGATTTCTTGAGCAGAAATAGGACATACATAGATACCATAAATCATGTTCAGTTTTACCGAAGAACATAATTATCTTTGGTATTTTAGATGTTATTTCCCATTGGATTTGGACACTGCACACTGATTTCTTTTAAAATTATTGATCTGTTATTACCACAGTTTTACTTACTTCTTTAGGTGTTCAAAGAGGATTTTCATTGTGTCATAGTTCGGTCTAGGGAGCTTTTTTACCAGGCTCCTTATGGATTTGATGCGAGTGGCGTTGTCCTGGATTTCTAAGGGGGAAAAAAAAGAGAAGATAACCACTTGAGTGCCATATTAGGACATTACTTTGCCCAGTACTGTCTCTGGTACATTAACAAGAAAAGCCATCATTAATATATGGTTAAAACCGAATTATATCATACCTTCTGTCATCTTAATAGAGAGCAGGAGTAATTTACAAGGGTTAAAAATTCTCACTTAATATTAAGGAAGCACCTCTGGTTCACAAAATTAAATTCATATTATTTTCATGTATTTTATTAGACTATTAGACTCTCATCCTGAGCTAAAGCACCTCCAAGTAGTAAGGGCTGCACATCTTAAGTGAAATTCCACTTTAGAATCACATTTGTCCAATGGTGCAGCTTCTGTGATGGATGTACTTCCCAGGTAATCCTTATTGTCCTTTTTTTCTCATGATAATTTAATCAGATCTATTTATGAATCTTTAACAGTACACCCCAGCACATCTAACAATATAAAACGATTTACTATTCTTTTTAGTTGTGCTTTCTGGTGATCCATTATTTCAAGAAACTATTCCAGTGCAGCTATTTTCTAATACCTGTAGTATCTCACAACTGGAATTTCTGCAGGAAACAATTTGCATTTCAAACTTACAATTAGTGATGAAGAATGCAGTACTAAGAGCTTTAGTCTGCCTTTTGAGGTGATAAGAACATTGCTATCCTTTTTGTTAAGATGTACCTCCCTGTTTTAGCATGATTCATGGCTTCGTGGGAAAGGATTGACTGATATTTTCATTGATTTGTATAAGATGTTGCAACTGAAGAAAAGTCATGTACAACTGTGTTTTCGTTTCGGAACAGATTAGATAAGGTGCCAGTAGGTCTGACGTAGGGAAAACATCTTGCATGTTACATGCCCTAGATAACCTGAGAATACTTTTTTGATCTTATCATCTATGATTTAATTATCACCTATCATTCTTCGTATATGTTCCTTTTTAATATTCATATTACCCTAACACCCAGAGATTTCAATCAGGATTGAATCCCAGTTGTAGAAGGTGCATGCATAAGCATACATGGTGATTAGAGCCTTGATTCAAAGATTTCACCCAAAAAAAATTTCAAGTAAAAATTTTCTGCAATTGGACTGAATTTAAGAATTAAAATTAATAATATTCCTTTCTCAGCATGCATCCCTAGTTCCTGTTGAGATTAGTACTTCATCCACACAGATACAGATGTATATGCCTATATTGTTTATAATTTGAACATTTATATAGATCTGAAAGACCAGAGCTCAAAGTAGTCAATATGTAGGTAATATTTTCCAGTACAAAACTTCCAGACTTTTATATGGATTTGTTCTATAGGAAATCATGCAGTAGCAGCAATGAAGTTACATACAGATGAAGAATACAATTTCTGTGTATTTTACTCTTGTTCTGGTTCAACCTATACAAAGTTTTAACTTCCGAACAGCACAAACTCCCCCAGTCTTCTTGCAAGCCAGTCACCCCTTGATGTTTTCTGCCACAAGCCATTAGCACTGTTTATTTTTGTCCTATAGACGATCTGTCCGGTGGAAATACGACTGAAGATAAAAATGGAAACGATACAAAATTTGCAGAAGTTAATTTATTGTAGGAAGGCGGTGCAAATTCAATGGGGTTTCTATTTGTCCTGTATGGTGTGCATACAGGCTTTGATCTTACCAGATAAGTTATATTTAGATCAGGGCTGCCCTGGTTGTTGCTTATAGCAACTTCTCAAATAAAGCTTCTCAAATAGTAGTAGTATTTTTTTTTTAAATTCTGTTTTCTCCTGAGAATTTAATGGACTTGAGTGGAACTGAACCACTGAGGTAGGGAAAGGCTCAACAGACAGACAGTCTCACTTTTCTCCATTGCAGAATATTTGCAAGGAAATGTCCTATGATAAAACTTTATTGTGCTGTCTTGAAGGAAGTATCTCTGCTGTGTTGGTTAACCCAGATATCAGCTCAGTCACCGTCTTCTTTACAGAAGCCCTACCTTACAGATGCTGTGCTTCCTCATAATGTGTGTTTGTAAAAGAAATAAACTAAAAAAAGCAGTATTAATTTACAAAGACATTATTGATTGAGAGAATGGAAAGGGTAGAAAGCTTTGTTTCAGGTCTTAGAATCCCAAAATCATCGGTACTGATATACAGAGGTAAGCACAAAAACCACAGAAATTATTGCGTGAAATTATTTTATGAATTGGTCTATTTGTTAATTGTTAGTCCATTGTGAAAGAAGAAAAAAGCCGGCAACATGTGGTAACTTTAGTCAGCATTTCTGAAGCGGGAATGATAAACACCTCTGCCTGGCTCTGGCATTTATCAGTACTGAGATATTATTACCACATAGAGTCACAGCATGGTTACTGTTATCATCAAAAAAAAAGAGCCAGCTAATCTTAATGGTTTGTAAAGCCGTTACCTGCACTGGTCTGACATTTATCATGATCATTTTACCACGAGTCCTACATTGCAAAGGTATTTTATCTGGAAGGGACATCACTATGAATTATTATTTGCAGCTAGGTAGAAAATTGTATGTTGTAGATACCTTTTCTCATTATAAATCACAGTCACATTTCACCATTTCCCACACAAAGCTGCTGAGCCCAAGCTTTTTGCCATAACACTTAGTCTCCCTCCCTTTTATAGTTCCGTGAAAATATTGGCTACTCTTTCATTAAAATGGTTGATATTGGTGGTTTTTTAAAAAAAAATGCTCTTTACACGCTTGATTTTTCTCTAGTATGAAAGAATTTGTTTTTCCACTTGAGAAGCTGAAGAGGATAAACTGTTTTTTTTTTTTTCTGTTGCTGTTAAAGCTTACTCTTGATGCAGTTTTTGTGGCTGGGCTTGTCTTTACTCTTGACCTTGTTGACGGAATATTTAACAGATCAGATGCAAGATCTTATGTTACATTTGCAATACCTATGGATTTGCTTTCTTTCTGTAAAGCCTTGAGTTCTACTTTCCTAGAAATTTTCCCCTTTCAGGTTCCTAAGTAGGAAGATTCTTTAATTTCTGTTTTTGGGAGAGTTTTTCTCTCTAGCATGCACAAATGGAGGAAGGAAATGCTTGACCATGGGTTTGTATAAATAGCTGGGGAAAAGATATCCCCCTCCTTGTGCTGTATTATGAAGCCTGGCAGTACAGAGGGCAAAGGAAGGAAAAGACTCTGAACAGCTGCTAAATTCTCCAGATAAGCCTAGAAAATGAAGCAGGCCAGTTTTGACAAATAGTATTTTTCATTATACTCTTGCTATTGTGAAAATTGGTGAAAATCTGGGGAAAATATTCCCATTTTGGAAAGTTTGAGTCTCTTTTCCCTGTGAAGATTTCAGAAGGAAAAAAGTGACCATAATCACATAGATCAGATAAAGAACGAGAGGATGATTAATCCTTTTTTTTTTTCATTTTTTTTTTGGCAAAATACGGAAGCTGTAAGTGATAATTTCAGCAGATCGAGATACTCCAAAGTGAATTGCAGATGTATTTTCATGGAACATATATTTAGAATTTGGGTTACTGTCTTTAAAAATAAGGCAGGTTCCCTTTAGCGGAGTAAAACTGTGGAGATGCTCTTGTGTTTGTATTTAAATGAAGAATGCATTGAAAAACCCCACGTAATATTATATAAGCTCTTTTGTAAATGAGCTTTGGATAAACATTTGAGCGCAGAAGAAAACACGATGTGTCTGTAACATTAACAGTGGCTGGCTAAAAATGAATGAAGAAAGTAACCTTTAGCACTCGTGTCCATAAAGAATACTTAAGTAAATCCCACCGAATCTCTCTTTTAATCATTAATTTTAAATGGACGGAGATGTTTACAACAAGCCACTTTGTTTCAGAACAGGAAGTCCAGGGTTTATCTCCAATAACTCACATTGGCTAGGAAGGGATGGATGTCTCTAACCTGACATGCATTCATTATTTTGGAAGGTACTGGAGTCTGACCCGTGACCCTCCTCAGACCTGCTGCATTATTCATGTCCGACTTACTTTTGTATAGTTCTACTATAGCGCCCGTTTCCCTTTGCCAGGCATTTCAGTGCCTTGTGCATGTTTAATGTTAAATGGCATTTATGGCTCGCATTAATGCCTAATTTTATCACGAGCCATGGTTTCTTTTTTATGCTCTTGAGTCTCACAGCTGAAAAAAAAACCCCAGTGATTTATGATTCTGCATAAAATATCAAACTATTGATCTGCCACCTAACCTATGTTTTGTTGTTGCTGCTGTTGGGTTTTTTTTAGGCATGGTTTTCTCTGATTTCTCTTACATGGCTCTTCTCACCTTGTTTCGGTTTTTTTGGATAAGATTTCTGCTGTGGTTCAAACGTCACACACTGTTGCTACAGCAAAATCTGGCTGCCAAGAGGTTTTTTTTTCCAACAATTCATGACTGATTCAGCTGCTGAGAGAAAGGCAGGTCTTGTCTGGGGCTTTTTTAGTTTATTTCTTTTTTTTCTTCTTTTTTTAATCGGAACTGAGTGGTTTAGGTAGATTTTTCGAGCGCTAATGAAATTTGGAGACTTATGGCGCTGGCTACAGCCAGCCGTAGTGCGGGCAGACGCTCTGTGAGCTTCCCCACTGTGCTGCTGTGCAAGCATCCCCGCTGTTATGTTTGCTATAGTTTTAATGTCTGTGAAAAATTCCCGATGCAACTAAATTATGTTCTGCCCTCTTGTTTGTATAAATAAACACCCGACTTAGCCAATTCATCTTGCTCTTGCCCATTTTTCGAAGCTTGCCCTGCCGCACAATGCTTAACCCTGGTCCTTGATAGCTTTGGTGTTATCAGGGAATGAAAACTTGCTTAAAAGAGAGTGCTCTCTTGGCTCAATTTTTTTTTTTTTCCAGAGATGTCAACTGCCCAAAACTCTGCTTTCATTTGGTAAATCTTCATATTCTGGAAGTCGTGCTGGCTAAAATGCTTATAAATATACTTACATTTATTATATTTATTTATATATATAAAATATGTATACATATATAGGTAAATTATTTGTTTCACTTTCAGTGTCAGGATATTTTAATATTACTGTATGCAATATAAAAGTCCTAATTTTAATCACTCGCGGTGCACTGCAGCAATCGCCTCGTGCAGATACATTGTAAAAAATTTTATTGTTTTAAGAAAAAAATCTATAGGAAGCGTTCAAACTAACTAATGTTTGCTATAAGGAAAATAACCAATTTGTGATCTGAATTGATTTTACTTTTTTGTTTCCGTGCTTCAGAAATAGATGTTGCAAAAGAAAATGAGAATTGCGTGAACCCCCTCTATATGGGCAATTGATAAATTCATCCTATGTGATATAAAGTGGAGTTTGCAATGAATATTCATACAACTTTTGTGATCCATTAGCAAGACCCAAGACAATGAGTTTGCAACTCAGTCCCATTTAACAAAAAATATATGTGGAATTAATGGGGAAAAATCCGGCACTTACGAAAGTTAAACTTTAATGTATCAAACTCCAGGTGCCGGAGTTGGAGGGAAATAACCAATAATAGTCATTTTTTACATATTTGATGGGACTGATTATGCAATGTGCAACTCTAAATGGCTTATAGCACATTGTAGCATGGTTCCATCCCATTGGCTACAGTAGGGTGCAGGCAGATGGATGACAGTGACAAGGAGAGAAGTGCTTTTGCTTAGCCGTGCGTTAAGATGCCATCCAGAAGCTCTGTGCACTGCAGACACTTCATTAGGATGCCAGGATAATGGTAAACTACCACTCAGAGTGACACCCCATTTCCTGCTTACTGAGCTCTCCAACCTCGGCAGATGTCAACAATCTCACAGTGCTACAGAGCAGACCTAACTTTCCAGGCACTTTGACTCCAATTTTTTTCCCTTAACAGTGCCATACATTACATGCAATATGCAACGGCAAGTACCAAACAGGAAAACAAAATTTGCTGCCCTAATTAGAACAAAGCAGCATCTCGCTTAGGTACCGCATGCCCGGTGTACATACGACCCGTTAGGCAGCATAAAAAAGAGGAATTATCTTTGTTGGGTAATTTTTGAGGGTTAATTGGACTTAGGACTTCAATAGATAATGGTTGGTCTCTTGATCATGACCAAAATGATTGTGCTTCACCGCTAACTTCTACCAAGCCTCAGAAAAATACTCTGAGCTCTTTCTGAGAATTTCATAGACTGTTACAGCCTTGTGCCGGGTTTTCTGCAAACAGAAAGAGCAGACTTGAGCATCTGGACGGTGTGATATTTTCTCTGCAAATGCACAACTCGAGGCTGTAATGCACCTCCCCAACAGCAGTTAAAGCCAGCAGAGAGACTGCGCTGCGGCGCTTGACCTGCACTCCTTTCCAGAGAAACACAAATAGTTGCTCACACTTTCAAAAATTGCCTTCAAATACAGAACTACCCATCAGATCACTATTTCTAATTTAAGTTAATTTCTTGAACCTATCGGTGTGTGATTATGCGGTTTTGAAATCATGAATCCTATTTATTTTCCTATATAGCTCTTTTTTCCCACTCTTTTTTGTCCAAAGAGGTGACTTAGCAGGAGTGCTCTGCCCTACCACAGCAGTGCCCCATCACTACTTTTTTTTTTTTTGTGTGTGTGTGAAGGGGTGGGAGCATGACAAGGCATCACTTCCAGCTCCCAAAATCCCTGCTCCCCTCTCCTTCACAGGCTCCTCTTGCCCCCACTGCCCATGCCAAGGATGGGCTTCCATTGGCATCCCTCTGGTCCTCACCCACGTCCTCCAAACTGACATGTTGGTCAGGGACCTGGAGATGGACAGTGATTTTGGACAGAGGAAACCTCCAGCAGGGTGGAAGGATGCACAGGGATGACCTGGCAAAGCACCTCTCAGATTTCACCTTGCATACAAAATAGGATGCTGCATAGGAACCGTCCCAGAACAATCGCAAAGTCGGGGCCATAACCTGCCATATTTATTCAGCTGTTCTCTGTTTTCCCCAGGCAAAATTCCCACCCAAGGTCTCGCACTCTGACTTCGCTCACAGCAAGGGGCACCCTTGGCGTTGGCGTCAGGAGCGGGCCCCTTGTCAGTACTCTGGGAGAGATCCCAGGAAGAGGGGGAATTGGAGATATGTTTTAATTGGTTAAGTTGTAAATTTATATGGTTAAAAAGAGCCTTTAAAAATATTCTAGAAATAATTTTGTGAGTATTCATTCTGGCATTTTTGCTCTGCTCTGGCTAACCTTTAGTATATTAACCTCCAGCAAAAGGAGGAAGCAAGGAAGTTCATTTCTTGCATGACCCATATGAAGGGGTTAAAAGGATTCAATATTTTTTAATAATCAAAGAAAAGCATACATTTTATTCTTCCTTTTTTTTTTTTCTCCTTCTAACATTGGGAAAAAAAAAGTAAACAGCATCTCCCCAAGGGAGATTTAGATTTGAAGACTGTTCATTATATCATTTGAATAAGACTAGACCTGGCCTTTTGACTTTGAACCACTACCAAATTTCAGGCTGTGAGGAAATTGTTCTACATTTCCTGACAAATTGAGTTAAGCAGACATTAAGTGGGCTTTAAGAAAACAAATGGCCATCTTTATCACAGGTGGACACTGATGGCTTAATGGGGCCTGGGCTGATTGTATCACTTCTAATGGCTTGACGGGAAGCATTAGGGTTTTTGCATAAAGAACTGGCATTGCGAACCCTGCTAACACAGACCTGTCAAGCGTTCTGTATCCCTTTGTGCATGGAAGCAGATGTTTGTATGTATACTATGAACTGGCATTAGAGCAAGCGACAGATGCCTGTATGAATGCCAGGTTTGTGAATTTTTACAGCAGGAGCATGTTCTGAGGAAGTGCAGCCCTGCCCTCTATCATAGGTAATTCCCAGTGGAACTTGCTAAATCCCAGCTATG